>PVJA010014027.1:0-48302 GCA_004027025.1 Myocastor coypus
CCCCCCCCCCCCCCCCCGCCCTGTTTTTTGTCTTTTTGAGACAGGGTTTCACTATGCAGTTCAGCCTGGCCATGAGCTTGCTTTTGTAACCCAGGCTGGTCTCGAACTCACACCGATCCTCCTGCCTCAGCCTCCTGAGTGCTGGGATTACAGGTGTGCACCACCACACCCGGCCTTCCTTAGGAATGCCTGTTCCTTCCTGAACAGCAGGCCAATTAAGATTTCCTTAGGAGTCTTAATTGTAGGATAGTCTAGTTTGTTTCTTATTTTGCTGCTGAGGAAACTCAAGCATGAAAAGATTCCATAATTTTTGCCCCAAATTACACAATATGGTGAAGATGTCTCAGTGTGGGTTCCCATGCTGTTAAAGCCATCTGCTTGCAGAGGCTTGTGTGGATGATGCCCCTAGACCCTTACATGATGCTGGCCCTCACCAGCTGTTCCTTGTTGACTACTTTAGAAGGCTGGGAGATGGGGGCTGGAGGTGTACCTCAGTGGTAGAACCCTTGCCGTACACACACAGGGCCCTGCATTTCATCCTGAGAGCTGATAGACCCAGTGTGTTGGATATATTCACAGCCTTCAAGGAACACAGAGTATTCATTAGAGTTAGTTTGCTAACTTGGCTTAATCTTATGTCCTGTGAACATAGGGAGCCCTGAAGTTCTTCAGGAAACGTGGCTGATGGAGTGAAGCCAGGAACAAAGTCCCAGCAGGCAGTGATCCAGGGCTACTGTCCATGGTCCCCTGTCCATGAAAATTCTACAGCTGCCTCCCCAGGGACAGTGGTGGAGATCAGCCCTGCTTGAACAGCACATTTTTGTGCCTCTCATCGTCAGGGTAACTGCTTTGTGAAGGTTCTGTTTTCCTCACCCACCTCAGTGCTTTGCAAGACTCAACTACCAATGATTGGTGTATTACTAGCTGTTTCTTTAAAGAGCTCTTGCCCTTGAGGGATGGCACAAGCTGTGTTCCACACCCCAAAGAGGAAAAGAAGAGTGTATGAGAGCTATGAGTCGCCTCTGCCAATCCCATTTGGTCAGGATCTAGGTCCTCAGAAAGAATTCAGAATATTCCATGCCGAGATGATCGACAACCATGTAATTGTGAAGAGCCCGGTGGACATGGAGCAGCTGTATGGGAAAGTGAGTGTGGGTGCAGCGGGCATCAGGTGCCCAACACCACGTGCTGTGGGAGTAGTGAGCTGATGTGGGAGTCCGTACCCCAGCCCACACTACTGTGATTGTAAAATCAGCACAGAAGCCCTGCTTGCAGAAATGTGCTATGGAACTGGCCAGGTTTGTTCCTGTTCCTGTGCCGGTCAGGTGAGGCTTCTAAACATTTGCTCCTTTCCTGCTTTCTCCTGGCTAGGTACAACTTAGATGGGGACAAGCTCTGTTTTTTTACCATTTTCTAGCATTGATGGGCTAGATTGAGATCAGTATCCTGCTCACTGCTTTCTCCATAGCTCATTCATCACTAGGGGCATTTAAAAAAAACAGCTGCAGGGTCAGGGAGATGACTCAGTGGTCTAAAGTGCCTGCTGAGGCAACCACAGAGACTATAGTTGGATCCCTGGTACCACATGCTGTGCCAGCCTAACCCCTAGGGCAGGCTGAGCTGGCCATAATAATAATAATAAAAGAAAAAATCTAGAGAAGGTATGATTGCCACAACAAACCAGATTTAGTATTTTTAGTTTTTGTGGTGCTGGGGAATAAACCGAGGACCTGGCACTGTGACACCAAGCTATGCCCCTGACTCCACAATCCAGTGTTAGGACATCTCTTTGCTAAAGGGAGAGCTCCTGCACCTGTTGTATGTGCTCTCACCTACAGCCTGAGGCACACAGAGAGCAGCTTCCTGTCACCTTTCGTACAGCCTCACCAGAGACTCTAGGGGAGTGGGTGGCCCTCCCTCTGGTACTGAGCACAGTTCCCCTACTCCCTGTGGCTCAGTGGCAAGGCCTTCATCTGTGGTCCATGTGCCAAGCAGGTTTTTATGAATGCTGTGCACTTTGCTTATTTTGGCTGTTACATCTACGTGGAGTGGGTAGGGTTTTTATTTTATAATGGGTTCAATTTCCTGAGGCTCAGGAGGATCACAGGATTAAGTCCAGACTGAGAAACTTAGACCCTGTCTCAAAATATTTTTTTTTTAGCAGACCAATATTTTATTTTATTGTTTTGTTATTTTTTTATTATTATCTTTTGTGGCCATTTCAGTCCACTCTGCAGATGGTGCTGGCATGGCATATGGTGTTGGGGATTGAAATGCCGTCCCTGCTCACTGCCTAGGCTTGCCTTAGCAGGCACTTTTAGACCACTGAGGTATCTCACTGGCCCTCAAAATAATTTTAAAAGGGGTTGGGACAGAGCTTAATGTGAAGTTCAATCCTCAAAGCCTCACAGAAAAGTGTGGGGTACCATGTGTTGCTTCTGGAATCAGCCCCAAGAGAAAAGCATTGCAATTTTGGGGTACAGAAGGTCTGGGCAACATTGTCCCTTGGATACACAGTGTACTCAAGCCACAGGTGACTAACAACCTCAGTCTCTGCCACCCATGGCCTCTGTGTGTCAGACCTAGACAGGAGTTGATCAGCAAGGCACTTTGTAAACTTCCTGCCCTTCCCCAAAGGTAGGAGTGACAGGATGCACAAATCCTTATGAGTCATCCTGGACAGCCATGAAAAAAGGGGGAGCCCCTGGTGACCCCAACAGTTTTGTTCTACTACAGCTGGAAGATTTGTCTAATCATCCACTAACTATTTCTTCTTTTCCTGGAAGGGTTATTTTGGAAAAGGCACTCTCTCAAGAAGCCGTCCAAACTTCTCAATGTCAGATGCTAAGCTGGCTGCTAAATGGAAAGGTAAATGATTACACCCTTCAGTCGTTTCTGGCAAGTAGTTGTGGGCTTCTAAAAACCTCTAAGTACAGTTGCAGAGGAGTAACAGGCATGTTGGAAATTTGCATTTCCAGTACCATGAAAAGTAGCAAAAAGTAAAAAATAAAAGAACCTATTCCATATGGTTACAATATAATTACCAAAATTTTTGAAAACATTTTGTTAAAAGAGAATATTTTTTTACTGAGTTCCCAATTCAGGAGAAAAGGGTAGACGTTTAAGGGGGTGCCATCAGGGTTCCCAGGAGGTACTTCCATGTGTGGCTGGTGGGAGTTAGTGGTGCAGCTCCTCCGGAGGGAACTCTAGCAGTGTCCACAGAACTCTGTCATTTTCTGTTTTCTTTTCCCCAATTCTTGTCCCTCTCAGTTCCTGGTAACCTATTCTGAATTTCCCTCTTCTCCTTACTTTATGCATCAGGATTTATACAGTGTTGCCGTTTTGTGTCTGGCTTCTTCTGCTCAGCATAATGTTTTTAAAGTCTGCCTGTGCCATGGCACATATCAAAAGTTAACTCCTTTTTATGACGGATAGTCCACTGTATGGTTAAAGCACCTGCTGATGGACACTTAGATTGTTTATGCATCTTGACTGTTGTGAATAATGTTGTGGCCATTGGCCTACAGGTACCTGTTTGAGTCTCTTTTTAGTTATTTTGCACGTATGCCCAGAAATGAAATTCCTAAGTCATATGGTTCAGTTTTTAACTTTTTATGTGTGTGTGGTGCTGGTGGTACTAAGGATTGAACCCAGGAACTCTTGAATGCTAGGCAAGCACTCCAACACTGGTCTATAGCCCAACCTCTACATTTAACTTTCAACTTTCTGTTTTGTTTTTAACACAGGCAGGCCTCAAACCTTCAGCCCGCCAGGTGCTGTGATCACAGCCATGTGTATGCCATCAATCATGGCTATGTTAAACTTCTTAAGGAACAATATGTATACCACAGTGTTTGTACCATTTTACCTTCCCATCAGCAGTAAATAAGGGTTCCTGTTTTTCTGCATCTTTGCCAACTTTTGTTTGCTTGCTTGCTATCTAAATTTTACTCATCCTGGGCTGGGATATAGTTCAGAGCAGAGCATTTGGCTAGTAAGTGTGAGCCCTGGTCTGATTCTGTGTTGCTCCTTGCCCCCCAAAACAAGTCTTCTTAGTGGGTCTTTTTTATTATTTTTTAAATATATTTTTTTATTTTAGGGAAGGGTCTACAGGGTCATAGTGGGTCTTTTTTTTTGCAGAACTGGAGATCAAACTCAGGATCTTGCACTTACCAGGCAGGCACTTGTGCCCCTGGGCTATCTCCCTGGCTTCCTAAGTGGGTCTTAAGTGGCAAGCTTTTGTTGTTGCAGTTCTTGTTTTGGTTTTTACTGAGATGGGATCTTGCTAAGTTACTCAAGTTGACCTCCAACTTGCCATGTTTCCTGCTTCAGCCTCAGCATTCTGAGTAGCTAGAATTACAGGCATGCACCACTGCACCCAGCTCAGATTTTTTTATTTTTTTATTTTTTATTTTTTATTTTTATTTTATTTATTTATTTATTTATTTTTGAGACAGGGTCTCACTGTGCAGTTCAGGCTGGCTTTGAGCTCACTTTTGTAGCCCAGGCTGGTCTCGAACTCACAACGATCCTCCTGCCTCAGCCTCCCAAGTGCTGGGATTACAGGCGTGAGCCACCACGCCCGGCTTCAGATTTTTTAAAAACATTTATTTATTTATTTTGTGTGTGTATGTGTATCTGTGGCCTGCTCAGCCTTTGTGGGGGTGGGCCTGGCATGGCATGTGGTGCCAGGGATTGAACTGCAGTCCCTGAACGCTTACCTAAGCTTACCTAAGCTTGCTTAAGCAGATGCTTTAGACCATTGAGCTATGTGGCTGGCCCAGATTTTTTTTTTTTTTTTTTTTTTCAGAACCAGGGATTGAACTCAGGCCCTTGCACTTGCCAGGCAAGCACTTATTCTCCTGAGCTATCTCCCAAGCTCTAGATTTTTAATTTAATGAAGTTTAGTTAAGCTTTTTTGTCTTTTGTTGCTTGTGTTTTTGGTACTGGTTTTAAGAAATCATTGCCAAGCGTAGCCCATGCAGGCTGTGTCCTATTTCTTCTGAGTGTTACAGGTTCAATACCTCATGTTTGGACCTCAGCTTTTGCAGAGGTGATGGTACAGCTTCCTTATACCTGTGGGTATATAGTTGCCCTACTTTACGCTTTGTTTTTAACCAGCTCCCCAACCTCCTGGAATGTGTCTTAAAGATGCATTCTCAGGAGCAGAACAGGGAGTGGTGGGAGGACAGTCACCACAGCACTACCTGTCATGTTTAGGTGCTGGGAGTGACCCAGTACCCAGTGGAAGGGTACTGCTGTGGGGCATAGGCAGGAAGGGAATGGGTCCCATGAGCTGTGCTCTATCTAGAAAGAAGGGAGTATTGATACGCACCTAATTCTGTTTTTGAAAATGAAAGAGTTTACCTCACACAGTAGCACATATCTTTAGTCTCAGCAGAATTGCAAATTCAAGGCCAACTAAGCAACTTAGCCAGGACCTAGGTCAACACCCAGTACCACTACCAAAAAGCAATTTAAAGAGATAAATGTGTATGACCTGATTTACACAGTGTCTTCAGGCATGGAAACATCATGTTACTCCATTATTGTACACTTCCATGTATCAGATTAAAAATAAATTTAATTAAAAATAAATTGGAAGGAGAAACCATAATTTTTTCAATATCAGAGATTGGACCCATGGTGCCTTTGTAGTGAGCTACATCCCCAGCATTCCTCCATAGACAGGGTCTCACTAAGTTGCCCAGACTGGGCTAGAACTTCCCAACTTCCTGCCTCTGTCTCCCAGAGGGCAGGGGTGTGTACCACCATGCCCAGCTAAACCATCATTTTAAAATGTGTATAGAAAGGTACAAAATAGAATGGAAGGGCTGGCAAGATAGCTTGGCAGACTAAGCATCTTCTGAGGCAAGCTCAAAGACCAAGGTTCAATCCCCAGTCCCATATGCTGTGCCCTGCCCCCAGTCATGCTGAGCTGATCACTGAGACTGGGCATGGTGGCACAAGCCTGTAATCTTGGCACTGGCTAGGCTGAAAGCAGGAGAATCACTATGAGTCCCAGCTATGTAGTAAGAACCTGTACCAAATACATTTAAGAAGAAAAAAATGGAAACATGTGAGACCATACAGGTTTGACTCTTCAGCTTTACAAGTGCACAACACAGTAATTGCAAAATAAAATTAAATTTTAGAGAGTAGTATTTTTTAATGAAAATGAGACATGCAAGCAAGCATGTTAGGTTGGGCTGCATAATTTCATAGGGAGAAACTTTTTGAGTAACTAAAACAGACACTTCCTCAATCTTAGTAGGATAGAGGTTTTGTCCATTTTCTGAGACAGAAAAATGCTGCTTAATAAACTACCCCAGAGGGTGTGGTGGCTCACGCCTATAATCCCAGCCCTCGGGAGGCTGAGGCAGGAGGATCGGTGTGAGTTCAAGACCAGCCTGGGCTACAAAAGTGAGCTCAAGGCCAGCCTGAACTGCGTAGTGAGACCCTATCTCAAAAAGACAATCAATCAATCACTCAATAAACTACCCCAGAATCTATCAGCTTTGAACAGCAACCCAAGCTGGATGTAGTGGTGTCCACCTTTAATTCCATCATTTGGAGGCTGAGGCAGGAGGATTTCCATGTATTCGAGGCCAACCTGAAGTACATAGTGAGACCTTCTCAAAACAAGACAATAGTGAATCCAGCAAGCACAGTCTTTCTTGCCCATAGATCCACTGACCTTGGTGGCTCTACCATTTTGAGGGCTTTAAATAATGAGTAGCATGTAGGCCTGGCCTTTCCTACCTTTGAAGGAAGCTCAAAGGTAGGGGACCAGGACTAAGACCAGACTCTCCGGTGACCTGGAAGCATTCACAGGGAGAGAGGCAGCCCTCCTGATGTCTGGAGCTACAGTCAAAGTCCAGAAACCCAGATCCACACCCAGACTCATGGTGCCGCCTGGCGTATGTCCAGCCCCTCTGGGCACACAGGAGACTGTGGTCTCGGGGCCCTGTGCTGGTGTCTTCAGTGACCATCTCTGCTGAGTGGGGATGATAGCCAGTTCTGAATTGACACTGCAGCATTGCTGCCTGGTCCGCACTCACCTTCTAGGATGTCACCTTGAGACCTGAGTTCTCTCCCCTTCCTTGATTTTTAGTGGGTATTTTGCCCTCTTAAGGAAAACATCTCTGGAATTAATAGCACACCTTTGCCATTACAGATGTGGAGACCAACATGCCTATTGTCACATCAGAGAGGTAAGTCACAGCTAACTTCAGCTGCAGCTTGGAGTCATACTTCAGTTAGAGAGTCAGTGGGTGGTCTTTCTTTTCAGCAATCCACCTCTATTTTTCGGTGTTAGATGCATCTTGAAGATGCTGAGGGCTGGTGATATAGCTTAGCAACACAGCGTCTGCCTGACAAGTGCAAGGTCATGAGTTCAATTCCCAGTACCAAAAATGAAAATGCCATCTGAGCTGGATGTGGCTGAAATTCTATTTTAATGTATTGTGGTTTTATTTGAATTGCCCTAAGCTGAACCCTTTGCCATGCTCCTTTGGAAATAAGCATCAGTGTGGAATAACGGGCATCCAGAGGCTTGTTTGCCCTCCTTCTGTGTTCTGTGGAGTCAGAGAGGGTTTTCTAGACACGGTCTCAAGTGTCCCACCTGCCTCCATCCCTGGCCATGGTCCTGGCCTTGTGCTTTCTGTCCTTCACATGCTTGATGCAGGTGACCATTCTGGGGCACAGGGACCAGTTCTTCCTCCTCTGCAGTCTCACATGCAGTGGCCCCCACAGTTAGCCCAGCCTTAGTGTCCCCCCACGGAACTCCATTCATAGCATCTTGTCCAGTGTTCGTCTGCACATCACAGCAGTCACCTGCACACAGATGTTGAGGGCATTTGCCCCATGAGCAGGTGACATCACAGATGTCATTGCAGGCTGATTTGCAGCTGCAGTGCTGACAGCCACTTGCAAGTCCCCATGCATAGTAGCCTCAGGCCATGAGCCAGCAGAGCCCAAGACTCCTGTAAATCTTTTTCTAAGTAAATAGTAAGTAGCTGTATTTGTTGAAGATCACAGACAGTAATAGCAGGAACAGGCAGAAGGGTGAAAGAAGAGCCAATTTTGTTCAAGTGTTGCCTTCAGGTTTGAAGAACTTCCTGTGTATTTTCTCATTAAAATACATGTGAAAGTTACTCTGGGAAAAAGGGTCATTATTTCTTTCTGTATCTAGTGCAGGAGTTATTAGGTGCTGTGAAAAATATTTGTCAAAATTCTCATTTTGCTCTGCATTGCTAAACAAAGTGTCTTTATGTTATGGATTAAACATCAGGAAACACTGTAATCTCCAAACTTGAAAACAAAACAAAATAAATACTGACAAAAGAGGACTATTTTCTCTATATATTTATCTGCCTTTTTTTTTTTTTTCCAGAACCAGGGATTGAACTTAGGACCTTATACTTATCAGGCAGGCAACTGTGCCCCTGAGCTATCCCCCCCTTTCTTGGTTTTAAACTATATAAATTTTGCTAAGTGTGATGGTGCATGCCTACAATGCCAGCACTCTGAGAGGCCAAGGCAAAATTTCAGGATCAAGCCCATTCTGGGTAGTTTAGCACTTTGTTTCAGAGTAAAAAAGTTGGGGATGTTGTCCAGTGTGAAAGGCCTGGGTTCAAACCCCAGTGCTATACCGAAACAAAACCTTTGCTGTAACCTGTGACATCAGTTTGACTGCTGCAAGTGTTTTCTTGGGCCCATACCAACCTGTGAGCTGCTGTCTTCAGTACTGGTGGGTGACGGACACGTGTTCTGTCTTCAGGTATCAGCGTCGTCTTGCCTGGGCTGAAGATCTGCTGCGCAGACAGGGCCAGGATGAGAGCACCATCCACAGAGTCCTCAAGGAGTACACAAGGCCACTCGAGAGTCCCAATGGGAAGAGCAGCACAGAGGGTCAACTTGGGGCTGGGCTCGTGGCAGGGACAGAGCCAGTTCCTAGGATGGATGGAGCTTCTAGGACCACAGGAGAGATGGGAGAACCCAGCCTGGGTTCTGGCCCTGACCCCCTGGCTACAGCCAGCTTTGGGGAGCTCACAGGAGAAGACTCCACACCTGTTCCCCAAGTCCCCAGCTGTGCACAGGATGGGCTCAGTCCTCAATGTGGCCTTCAGCCTGCAGCCAGCAGCCCACCAGCCAGCATCATCTGTACCAGAGAGAAGGACCCTGGCCCTGAGTTTGTGCTGGTGGAGGAGGCGAGCAGCAGGAGTGAGGGGGAGGACACCCCAGAGGAGGAGGTAAAATGAAGAGGTTCTGTCCCCATCAATACTCTTTTTCCTAAGTGTGATCTATCCTGACTGCTTAAAAGAGACCACATTTGTAAGAGTTTGATTTTTATCACAGTATGTTGTTATAATTGTTCTGCTTTTTACTATTAGTTATTGTTAATCTCTTACTGAACCTAATTTATAAGTGAAACCTGAAATGTGATTGACAAACACAGGGAGTATTTAAAAATTTTAAAACATTTATTACTATGAAAGATATACTGTGAACCAGACTCACATGTGTAAACATCATCTTATCTCCTTTGTGTGAGAAGCTGAAGGAGTAAACAAATGCATGGTGTACAGCAGATACAGTGAAACAGGAAGAAACTGTTCAGAAGGAACAAGAAACTGGGAATGGGAAAGGAGAAAAGAAAGAAGAGAAAAGCAAAAGATTAAATATATATACATATATGTACATATATTAATAATATATGTTATATATATACACATGCACATGCATGTATGCACTCAAGATAGTTATACTACTAATTTCTCTTAGTTCATTGAAAAGAAAGGTCTGAGAGAGCCGGGCGTGGTGGCACACACCTGTAATCCCAGCACTCGGGAGGCTGAGGCAGGAGGATCGATGTGAGTTTGAGACCAGCCTGGGTTACTAAAGTTAGCTCAAGGCCAGCCTGAACTGCATAGCAAGACCCTGTCTCTCAAAAAGACAAAAAAAAAAAAAAAAAAAAAAAAAAAAAAAGAAAGAAAGAAAGAAAAGAAAAGAAAGGTTTGTGCTAATTTTATTTGGACAATTAAATACCTATATCTTGTACTCTGAGTAACTAAGATAATATGCAATCTATCAACCATGGTTACTCTCCTGTTATTTTGAAATTTTTTTCTCTTTAACAAAAAAAAGACATTGTGCTGGGTATGGTGGTCCACACCTGTAGTACTAACATGGGGGAGGCTGAGGCAGGAGGACTGCTGTGAGTTTGAGGGCAGCCTGAGCTACATAGTGAAACCTTGTTTCCAAAAACAAAAAGATACATTGCCACTCACTGCCCTCCAAAGAGTGCTTTCACCACAATGATCCCATCATTTCTAAAGGGATTCTGAAAGACCTCTTTCATGAATGTCTTTTAGTTGTGCTGTGTGGCCTTCAACTTGTAGCAGTCGTCCTGCCTCAGCCTCCCAAGATTTAGCATTGCAGATGTGCATACCACACCCAGCAAGAATGTGTTCATTTTTAGATGCAGTCTCTTCCATGTGGCTTGTAGTGCATCTGTGTATCCTCTTGTGCTTGATTGTATGTCTCTGTCTTCAGTTGGTACAAAGAAAGAAATTAATATGCAGAAGAAATCCCTATAGGATCTTTGAGTATCTGCAGCTCAGCCTGGAAGAGGTATGTTTTCCTTTAGGAATTCATTTCCATCATGTTATTTCAGCTCCCAAGAGGGGCAGCGCTGCCTTTTCTGTACACAAAGCCACTACAGCCTTTATCTGTGTGTGGTGGAGTCACTGGGTGTTACAGTTAAGCATGGGAAGCCCCACGGGTAGTGTCCTCAGAAGCTGCATAATTCCACTCCTCCACTGTTTCCCTTAGTCCTTAGCTCCATGTTGTGGCTGGGAAGCTCAATGGTCAGCATTTTCCCAGCACGTGAGAGACCCTGGCTCCACACCCAGCAGTGCAGGAAAGCATGTGTTCTAGGAAGGGGTACTTGGGTCATTCCACAGAGCATTAGGGGGACTCATCTTAGCGTTTCCTTTCTTGATAAGTTTTTAGAGTGGCTGAATAGGATCTCTTTTTACTAGCTTTTAGAAACTAGACAGCTCTTCAGAGATGTAGTTCACATGTCAGTTTATCCACTTGAGTACACAAGCTGAGGCTGGTGATGTTGCTTGGTGGTGCAGCACTTGCCCAATGTGTACCATGCCCTAGGTTCCACCCCAGCACTGTAAAAAAAAAAAAAAAAAAAAAAAAAAAAAAAAAAAAAAAAAAAAAAAAAAAAAAAAAAAAAAAAAAAAAAAAAAAAAAAAAAAAAAAAAATTAAGTGTACAACCCACCAGCCATAGTGCCATGTGCCTATAACCCAAGTGACTCAGCTGAGGTAGGAGGCTCTCAAGGCCAGCCTGGTCAACTCACTGAGACTTTCTCTTCAAAATAAGTAAAAACTGTAGTCTTCATGCTTTTAGTCCACTGATGGAGTTTGACAAGCTCTCGTGGGTGTGACTGCTCACAAGGGACTAGATCTGAGTGTCTTCCTCTGTCGCATCACTTAGGTCACACCACTTAGGTGGCACACTTCTTTTCTGCACTGTGGTGGCTACCCCTCAGCTGAGCCCCCCTTCTTAGGATGCTTGGCTCTGAGTACCACTGCTCAGACCTATAAGGCCTGCTGTACTCAGCCCCTTCTTTCCAGCTTCAGTCTATGCTGCACCAAGAAAGTTCCTTCTGACTTTGAAGGCCGTGCCCTCCCAAAACCCTCTCTTCCAAGACCTGGGCACTCATAGGTCCCAGAAGGGCCTGGCAGGTGGCATGCCCAGACAGTGTCGTGCTTCTGTGTCCCATCTCCTAGCCTGCACTGCCTTGCAGAGAGGCCAGCCACAGTGCAAGCCCTAGCGTGGGAAGGTGTGTTCAGCCATGTTTACTGTGTCATTGCATCTCACACAGGGACTGTTTGCCATGAAACACCGCAGCCACTAGCCATGGGTAGGCAATTCCAACTTAAAGTAATAAAGTTGAATGCAATTCAACATTCTGTTTCTCAGTTGCACCAGCCATATTGCAAGTCCTGTGGACCCCAGGCTCTTTTATGGCCTCTTCTCGCTGCAAAGTAGAACCATGGGACACCTGAGCAGGGGACTACGCTCTGCACAAGAGGCCCTTCCTGGCCTGTACCTAGTGGCTGCAGCCAAAATCCAAAAACAACCTTTATTTTCAATTATGAATTTGATCTCATGTCTTCTAAAATCCTTATGTTGAAAGAAAAGTATCAGGGGTAGAGGTACAGCTCAGTAGTAGGACATGGGCTTCATGTGCCTGAGGCTCTGTGCTCTTATTTCCAAGCAGCAAAAACAAAATTAAATAAAAACTGACTGTTTTCACTAGGAGCTCCCATTCAGTCACTGCCTCTTGCCTTTCAGTCTCTGGAGCCTGTGAACTGGACAGGTCAGGCCACCACCTGTGGCTTTGGATGATACCCAATCAGGCACATTTCTCGTGTTGATCAGAAAGCCCTTTTTAGCTGCACTTAAGAGTGACTTTATCCACCTATGGCCAACTTCTCATATGCTGTCCCTAGGGGAATGTGTTATATGATGAAGTCCACAGGAACAGCTTCCATGACAACCATGCCACACGACTGGCTTGCTGGGGCCTTACAGGAAGAGTTGGGTCTATACAGTGGTCTGTCCAGTGTGCTGCCGATTTCTAATGGACATTTGCTGTCTGCTCTGTTTTTAGGCCTTCTTCCTGGTCTACGCACTGGGGTGTCTGAGTATCTACTACAAGAAGGTAAGATGTCTTATGTCAGTGAAGCCCACCTATGGCTTCCCTGGTGTTAAAAGGCAGGTTTACCAATTTCTATATTGCTTTTGTTTTGTACTGTATTTTGAGACAGGGTCTCATATAATTCAGGCTGACCTTGAACTTACCGTGTAGCTCAGGGTGCTCTTGAACTCATGGCAGTCCTCCTCCCTCAGCCTGCTAAGTGCCAGGATTCTAGCAAGCATGCCCCACTAGTCCATATTGCTTTAATACATATATGTTTGCTTCTACTGAATAAAATTGGAGTTGAAGTTTTTTCTCCAAAGTTTTGACTTCAAGTTTTGAACAGGAGCTATTCAGGCAAAAGCCAGCTTTAGCCTTTTTTTAGCCCGAGTTTTACTTTTGCAAACCAAGAAAAGTACAGTGTCATATATACAGACCAGGAAATCTGTGTCCAAGTAGCACTCAATTAACAGAGCTGGGCAAGGTGGCAAATACCTGTAATCCAGCTCTGAGACAGGAGGATCCCAAATTCAGCAATCCTGCACAACTTAGAGAGGTCTTGTCTCAAAAAATAAAAGAGGCTGAGGTGTAGGTCAGTGGCACAGTATTTACCTAGCATGTGTGAGGGCCTGGGAAAGTTTATTAGGCTGTTTAGTTATCTTTCAAGTGCTGTTTTCATATCTTGCTTCCACTTGGTAAAGATTTTATCACCACAGTAACTGAGGCTCAGAGAAGATGGGTCATCCCAACGCCACACACTACCCTGGTTAGACTGTCTTGTGAGCTTTCATACTGTGGTCACCATGTGCGTAAGAGAGACAACCGCACAGGTGACACCAGGGACAGGCTACACTGAACACTTGCTGTGCCTTTGGAATTGCAAACCATGTAATTATAATGCCTATTGAGAATAAGCAAGTAAAATAGGTAAGCAGAACATTAAATAGGTTAGGGGAAGTATTTTGTTTGGGTCTTGTATGTGCATAATTTTATCATCTATCTAGTTCTGGTTTCTCTGTTTCTCTCCCTGTGTCTGTGTCTATCTGTCTCTGTTTCTCTCTGTGTCTTTCTCTCTAGGGCTTTCATATGCTAGACAAGTGTTCCATCACTAGGCTATGTCCCCAGCACTTTGTATGTTATTTTGAGACAGGGTATCACTGTGTAGCCCATGCTCACTACAAACTTTGCAATCTTCTTGCCTCAGCCTCCGACCTAGCTAAGAATGTAAGTGCGGGCTACATTCCCAGCCAACATTTCATCTTGTTTTACTTGCATGAGTATTCAGTAGTTTGGAAGCATACAGTTGGTACAGTTGACTTTTTCTCAATGGCGGTTACTCTTAGCGCCACAACCCCCTTTTATGGGCTGCAGCTGAGATCTGTCAGATGCTGTAACTAAAGCAGAGTCTTCAACATCTGGAGACACCAGGCTCTCATTAGAGGAGGCAAAGCTCACATGTGGATTATGCATAAAAGAAGAGGAAAGGAAACATGGTAACAAATATTTACTCATTACTGGTGAGTTTTTTTGATCTAGTGCTGAGGCTGGAGCCTAGCCATGCCCATGTGCTGCGCACTGCTCTGTCTCTGAACATGTGGGGTTATGTGGGGTTATGTGGGGTTATGTGGGGTTATGTGGGGTTAAAACCTCAGGCCTAGACAAACCAAACACATCACAAGGAGCTGCAGAGTTGGACCCCAGCTGAAGTCAGTTCTTCCAAGTGCTGAAGGTGGAGAAAGCTCTCGCCTTGCCCAACCTGCGTCACACTGAGTTCTGATTTCCTCAGAGTAGCTTGTGCCTCAGCTGTCCTGTTCTGACACCTTGCAAACAGTCAGATAATTACATTGTGCCAGCAGGCATCAGTTCTCTGACATCAAAGACTGAAATGGGGCACCTGTGGGGTGGGGCTGGGACAGCATATGGTGCCTGAGAATCAAACTGTGGCCCCTGTGGTTGCCTAAGCTTGCCTAAGCAGTTGCTTTAGACTGCTGAGCCATTTTGCCAGCCCCACCTATGGGATTTTAATGAAAATTTTACTTACACAATTTTTTCTTTTTCAGTAGTAGGGCTTCAACCTAAGGCTTCATGCAAGCTCTATGCCCTGCCCTTTATTTTACTTTATTTATTCATTTTAATTTTGAGACAGGATCCCCCTAATTTGCCCAGGCTGGCCTCAATTTGCAGTCCTTCTGCCTCAGTGTCCTCAGAGCTGAGATTAGCAGAATGTAACACCATACACACCTATTTTTTTCTTTTCTGAATGTAGCCTGGTATGCTGGTATACTTTAGCTGCTTACTAAAGGTCCTGAGAGTGTTTTCACCACAACTCTCAGCTTCAGCAGTTCTGTTTAAGCATACAGACCAAACTACTTTCTAGCCTAGGGCGTCCTTCCCAGCCTTTCTTCTCTTATCTGGTGGTAGGGCAGAACCCAGAGCCCAGGTGTGCTAAGCATGTCACCTACCACCAAGCTGAACCGCAGGCTCGAAATATGTCTTTCTGCATCCCCAGAGCCCCAGTGTCCTTTAGGAATGGAGTAGATGCCTCAGGTAGAGGCCAGTGAATCATTTTTTATTTTCCTAGTAGCCACATTAAAATTAAAAAAAAAAAAAAAAAAAAAGCCACAGGTGAACCTAGTGTAGTATACATGGCTATAATTCCAGCACCAGTAGGCTGGAAGATTGCTGCAAGATCAAGATAAAGCCAAATTATATTGTGAGACTGTGCCTTAAAAAAAAAAAAAAAAAAAAAAGGAACAAAACCCTACTTGACTAATGTTTTAAAAGCAAATAAATTACTTTTAGTAATCATATTACATAGGTCATTTAACCCAGGATATCCATAGTCTACACTTTTTCCCTCTATCCTGCCCAGTTGGACTTGTGTATGTTTTACATTCTTAGTGCCCCTATTGGATGAGCCATGTGAGGGTAGTGGCTGCCACATTGGATGGCCAAGGCTAAGTGCCCAGGAGGGCCCTGCATTTGTCCCCACTGCCTTTGCTGCTGCTGAGACCCCCACACCAAGCAGATGTTGGTCTGTGGTGCTAGGACAGAACTCACAGCTCTGGCAAGGGGGAATGGTTTGTGTATAAACAGTACCTCTTCCTTTTAAATGACTATAGGAACCCCTGACGATCGTAAAGCTTTGGCAAGCGTTCTCTGCAATTCAGCCCACATTCAGGACGACCTATGGGGCCTACCACTACTTCCGGAGCAAGGGCTGGGTGCCCAAGGCAGGGCTGAAGTATGGGACAGATCTGTGTGAGTAGCCTGCTATAGGATGGGTGCAGGGCCATGTGGGACACCAGGAAGAACAGTGAATGTGCCAGTGCTGATTTTCCCTGGCTTAGATAAGGATCTGGGGCCCTTGAGCACTCTGGGAGGCTGAGGCAGGAGGATTGAAAGTTGGAGCCTAGCCTAAGCAACTTAAAAGACACTGTCTCAAAATTTAAGTTTTGTAAAAGGCTGGCAGCATAACTCTGGCTTAAATCCTGGTACTTAAAACAAACAAACAAACAAAATGAGTAAGAAAAATGAAAGAGATTTGGAGTGGGAAGGAGGGTGAGTCCACACTCACACAGTTGGGGGAGCCTAGGAGAGAGCTGTAGCCCCAGCCTAGGCATGCATGCCATAGGTATCTCACCTCTACCCTTAGAAAGAGCCCTTGGCACGCCTCCTTCTGGCAGCCCTAAGCCCTAAGGTTTCAGTCAGTCCCACTGCATGGGCCTCAGTTGCTTCCTCTGCTAGGCAAGAGTAACCAGGCCATGACATCCCAGTCACAGCTGTCACCGTGGGCTGCCTTCACTGTGTGTGGGCACCATCCAATTGATCTTAGTCCTCACAGTGGCAAGGTGCAGTGCTGTGTGCAGGGTACTCTGCTCCTCACTTCTGAGAGGGAAGGGTCACAAGCCCAGGATCATTTCCAGGTGTTTCAGGAGCATGGACCCTGGGTTCAGGCTTACAGTTGCAGGGAGACAGACAAAAAACAAGTATAAAAGGGAACTTAGGAACTGCACAGCCTAAGACAGGTAAAGGAGAGAGCCAGGCACCATGGTCACAGCTGTAATCCTAGCACTTGGGAGCCTAAGAAAAGAATATATTAGGTTCAAGTCTGGCTAACCTACGCTACACAGCAAGCCCCTACTTTTAAAGAGAAACAAAAGTCATAAAAGAAGAGAAAGATAAGTGATGAAATGTCCATACAGGGCACTGGGCAGAGGCTTCTGTCCTGGAGCTTCTCATTTACACTTAGTGCCCAGGTAGTGAGGGGGGCAGCCTTTGGAGAGAACTTGCCTGGTCCTAGAAATAAACTGCCTTCGGCTGGGGTTGAAGCCCTGGGTTTAGTTCCTAAAGTTAGTATAGTGCAGCATAATGCAAATAAATAAATAAATGAATGAATGAATGAATGAATGAATGAATGAATGAATGAATAAATAAATAAATAAATAAATGAGCAAGCAAATATCTAGTAGGATAATTGGAAGGATAAATGAATAGACCCATGGGTGGATGGTGGAGTTTTTAAAAGGAAAAGAGTGTTCATTTCCCAGCTCCAGTTGAGACAGCACCTGCTGCTGGTCATTTTCATGATTCACGTGGGAATTGCACGTGGCCTCCAACAGGAAGGACATTTTTCACCTCTACCTCTTTCGAGGCAGGCAGCACCACTGTTTCCTAGCAGCAGTGTTCTGAGAGCCAGTGACGGGCACAGGGCACCTGTCCATGACCCCCACTATGGACACTAAAGCAGAATGATCTTAAGTTTGACTTTCATGTGAAAACTTCAGTAAAATGCTGTTTCAAAATTAAAAGTAAAGAATGGATAGGGTGTAGATCAGGGGTTGAGTGATTGCCTAGCATGTATAGAACCCTGGGTTCTATCTCTAATACAGGAAAGAAAAACAACAACACCAACAACAAAAACCTGCTGCCAACCTATGTTAGGCCCAAATCGTCTCTTTTAATCGTTGTTTTCTTACTTCAATAAAAACTCATGATAGAGAGGCTTTAGGAAAGTCATACCTTGTTCAGAAACTCTTCCCTTAAGTAAGCATAGTCAAACTGCATTGCTGGAGCAGCACTGGCAGCAGTAATCTGTCATTGATTTGGAACCTTCTCCATACTCCAATACCTCTGCTAAGACCCCATTTCCCAAGTAAGGTCACATTTGTAAGTCACAAGGATTAGGACATGGTCATATCTTTTAGATGCTACCAAGTAATGCCCTGTATTCTCTGAGCATTTCTAATTTAAAATGGTTTCTGTATCTCCTTGTTCATTGTTCATGACATTGACTCTTTTGGGAACCTCACATAAGATAGTTCCCATTCTACGTAAGCCTAAGTGTACCCTCCTCATCAGTCTTTTTGGTACATGTAGATGATGTATGTACTTCCTATATGTCTTAATTATTTTTCTCCTTGCTGAGATAAAATATCTGGCACCTAAAGGAGGAAGGGTTTATTTTGTCTAGTAGTTTGTAGAGGTTTCAGTCCATAGTTGTCTGGCTCCAAAGCAGGGTGGATTGAAAGAGCAGTATCACAGAGAAGAAGTGGTCTTTGGCTTGGCAGCAGGAAGCAGCAAGCAGCACCAACCACACACCCTTAATCCACTTGTGTGCACAGATCCAGTCACTTCCCAAAGGCCCTAGCTATGATGTGAGGATTTGGAGAGACATCTAGACACAACCTATAATACTTCAGGAGAGATGTAATATTAGGTCGTCATGCCCTGGCTGTCACTTGGCTAAGATGACCACTGTCAGATGTCTGCTGTAAAGTCACATTTTCGCCTTTGTTAATTAACACATTATCTGTAGTGTGGTACTATGAATAGTTGGCTCCCTGGGTGCCAGTGGGCATCTGAGTTAATTGTGGCCCTCTTTCCCCTGGTCATTTCACATATGTGCCAACTTTCTTATGTAAGGAAGCATAAGCTTTCTCCCCTGGTTCTTTTACTGTGGCAATTCTTCCCCACCCTAACCCCATTCTTTTAGACCTTATTTTATTTTTTTAAATTTAAATTTAAGGGGCTGGGGAGATAGCTCAGGGGCACAAGTGCCTTCCTGACAAGTGCAAGGTCCTGAGTTTGATCCCTGGTTCTGCCAAAAAGAAAAATCATAAATTTAAGTGGCACATGCCTATAATCTCAGCACTTGGGAGATTGAGGCAGGAGGATCTCTGCAAGTTCGAGACTAGCCTAGGGCTACAAAAGTGAGCACAATGGTAGCCTAAACTGCATAGTGAGACCCCGTCTTAAAAAAAAAAAAAAATTGTGGAGGGTGAAGCATGAGGGAATAGAACCCAAGATCCTATCCATGTTCAACACTCCTGGCCACATTCCTGGCTCCCTAACCTTGTGTGAAATGCCTAGCATTTCTCTACCTTCTGAAGCTTTCATGTTCTACATGGGAGGTGAAGCAATTTCATCTTTTCCTGCAAGTTCTTGTCATCATACTGAACACTTTCTGCTGCCAGGCACCATGCACATTTGTGGGCCTTCATATTCTTGTGTTCAGTAGGAAATGGACATGGTCACATGGTCTTGGCACTATTGAGCTTGGGTCTTTGTGGCCAAGATCATGCTCTGAACTTCCTCCTCCTTATTGAGCCGCACTGGGGTATGAGCCCAGGACATTTGCACTGAGCTGTGTCCCCAGGATTTTTGTTTTTCTTAAGACAAGTTCTCACCAAGTTGCCCAGGCTGGGCTTCAATTTGCATTTCTCTTGCCTCAGCCACTGAATACTATACCTGTCTTCATTTTAGAACTTTAGAAGCTAAGGTTGGAAAAGTTAACAACTCAGAGTGATAGAGATTGGGTAGGAAGCCAAACCCCGAAATCCACCTTCTTTTGGCCATCTCCCTCCACCAAAGAATCTCAGGAAGTTAAGAATTATTTGCATGTACAATATTTGCATATTTACTAAAGCTTGTACGACAGTGATTTCAAGCTAATTTTCTGGATACTTTAGATGCCACTTAAGTGGAAAACAGGAATAAAAGGAAATGTGACCATGGGAAACATAAACTAGCAGTGTAGGAGGTAAGGGCTTGCCAGGGTGTCTGCAGATTACACCCACCCAGCTCTGACCTTCATGCAGCTTTCCTGAGCCTGAGGGATGGCTGGCTAGCAACATGACTCACCTGACTAAAAAGGAAAATTCTGTCAGTTCTTCAAGAGAAATGAAGTTCTTTCTTGGGCCGGTGAGATGGCTCAGTGGTCTAAAGCACCTCCTTAGGCAAGCTTAGGCAACCACACAGTGATTTGATCCCTGGCACCACATGCTGTGCTAGCCCCACCCCCAGGGCAGGCTGAGCTGGCCATAATAAAAAAATAATAAATAAAAAAAGAGAAATGAAGTTCTTTCTTGAACCTGCCTGCATTGGTTTCAGTGCAGGGAACAGCTGAGAGCTGACAGGTGGACCTGTGCAGCATTGAAGGTGATTCCTATGGCCAGAGTCACTTGTCCACACTAGGGCTCAAGGGCTTCACAAAAACAGGCATCCACTCCAAATGGTGCTTCAGGACCACAGGGCACTTCCTGTGGCTCCTGGTCTCCAGCACAGCATCCACAGTCACCTTTAGTAAGGGCTAATACAGACTTCAATCTGGGAAGGATTCAGGGACCAACCCTGAAAGTAGGACCCACTGACTGCCCTTCTTGGGAATCAGAGCTGTGCTCTGACCAGGAAGGAGTAGTGAGTTTGGTGAACAGCTGGTCAGTAAATATATCCAGGTTTGCAGGGTGGCTTACAGTACCTGACTGTAAGTAGGTAGAGTACTGTAAGGACTTCTGCCCAGAGTCAGGACAGAAGAGCATAAAAGAGTATCTGCATGTTGGAGAGCCAAAGGGCCATGGGTGGAAGGCTTGGGGCTCACTGCAGAGTCCCTCCCTCCATACCAGAGCGCCAGAGGAACTCTGCTGAAGGCCAGGAAGTAACATCCTAGGCTAAGTTAGAGCTGGAGCTCTTCCAAGAAATAGCAGTGAGCCTTTCTTCTTCCCCTTCGGACTGCAGGCCCTTTGGCTGCTGCCACTCATGCCGTGGTGGGCCTTGAGCCATGAGCAGAACTGTGCTAATCCAGATAGCTAGGCTTTCTTACTCACACTGATAGACAATTAACTATCAGAGGACTCTGCCACAAGGTCCCAGGGTCCTCTTGCTGAGCACCTCTTGACCCCAAAGGTAATCTCACCTCTGCCTGGACCCTGAGAGCAGGATACATATACTCCTGGCTGAGAGAGTGGTTATAATGGCTTTTGTTTGTTTGTTTGTTTGTTTGTTTGGAGATAGGGTCTTACTATAGTGCAGGCTGGACTTGAACTCACTATGTAGCCCAGCTGGTCTTGAGCTCACAGTAATCCTCTTGCCTCAGCCTCTTAAATGCTAGGATTATAGATGTGTATCACTACATCTGGTGTTTTTGTTGTTTTTTTTAATACCACTTGAACTTGAAATTTCTTAAACCTATACATGAGACTATGCCAGGGTGGCCACTCAGGCATTCTGACATCACTTGATTTGAAATGAACAACAAATGTTTTTAGGTGGGATGTGAGCACCGCACTCTTGATGTAATCTCATACTCTTACATCAAGGTAAGAGGCAAGGCAGGAGTCACCTGCGGAGGGAGTGTTGCTCAGTGGTAGGTGAGGTGCTGGTTTTGGTTCCCCATGCTAGAGTTTTAAAAACATCACTACTTTACCTTAGGGATTGGTGTGGGTGGGGTGGAGGCCTTGGCAGGAGATTTTTTTTTTTTTTTTTTTAGTTATACTTCTTTCAGAGAAAGGGACTAAGGCAGATTTTCTTTTTTTCTTTTTTTCTTTTTTTTTGTCTTTTTGAGGTAGGGTCTTGCTATGCAGTTGAGGCTGGCCTTGAACTCACTTTTGTAGCCCAGGCTGGTCTCGAACTCGCACCAATCCTCCTGCCTCAGCCTCCCGAGTGCTGGGATTACAGGTGTGTGCCACAACGCCCGGCTTTAAGGCAGATTTTAAAGAGACAGATGGTATATTGCCCAGCACACGTATAGGTAATTGGATGTTCACGTCCCTTTTAAAAAGTAAAAAAATGTCAGGTTGTAAAATGTGCTTTTGATCTGAGTGGTTAAATATTTTCTTTTCTTTACAGTGCTGTATCGGAAAGGCCCTCCATTTTACCATGCAAGGTTTGGAGCAGTTATTAAATACCTAGTGAATTAAAGGATACAAGAACATTTCTAGCCTCTAATTCAGTTTTCAACACCATGGAGACTGTTAAAGTGTGTGTTCTCTTGACCCTGGTAGGAGTCAATGTTAAATATCAGTGTTCAGCTTAGGGTGGAGCAGAGCTGTGACGCCCTGGATTCCCTGGGTTCCATACTACATGTCACAAAAAAAGAAGGTGCAGACCTCAAACTGACATTGTTACAGTCTAGAGAGGATACACGTAGGTGATGGCAGTATGTGTTTTTGTGTTAAACATGGGTCACTCTGTGGTAGTTGTTTATCTTAACATCACTGAGTATTATTGTCTCACAGGTTGAGTGAATTTATAGTATTCGTATCGAGAAAAACATTTATGGTTTTTTTTCCCGTGAATGAGAGTAAAATCAGCCTGAAGTGTTGTTCCTTGCTGTGGATTTTCATCAGTGTTTTCTCAGCTGTAGCATGGGGTGTCTAGGGCCCAGGGTGGGCTCAGTCTTTGCCTGTGCTCAGAGCCAACTCTGTGTTTTACAGCTATTCTGTCATCGTGGAACTTGTGGATGAATGCTTCACAGGCCCGCTCCATAGACCTTTCACTTGGAGGTCACTGGCAACCCTCAGCAGAGTCTCAGGCAATGTCTCCAAGGTAACCCACAGTAACTTGGCATCCCAGTGCCAAAGAAACAGCACATTTTTTTTTAATGTAGTAGAGATATCTCTGCTAGTGAAGTGCTGAAAGATTTGGGGGTCTTTTGCATCCCCTGTTTACTGGGCCAGAAGTTGCCCTCTTGAACTGCTCTGTTTTGATCTCCACTGTCATCAGAGGGGCCATGGTCCCAGGTCCTGTTGCATCTGAGAAATGTCACCTTCCCAGCTATCACCATTCCATGGGCTGTTTCCTATTACAGTTGTGTCATCGCTCACACATTCACAAAGGAACCCAAGCATTGGCACCTCACTCTTGTCTGAATTTGCAGATCCCTTGAAAGAGAAAGGGAGGGATTGAAAAGTGCAGCTCAGCACTTGGCTTCCCTGTCATCCCATCATGAGAGACACCAGATGACAAATGCCAGGCCATGGCCCCTCTGGCCTCTGATTCTCTTCCAGCAAAGATAGGAGGAAATTTTGTCTCATACTAGGACAATCAATTCCAGCTTTGGGCTGGGATGTCAGTCTGGGAGACAGCACTTGCTTGGCCTTCACAGAGCATCCCCAGCACCATCCTCCCCACCCCAGTGTTTGTTGACTGACAACCCATGACCACCTGCCCCACTTGATCCCACTGGCAGTGTTGTGGGGTACGTGGGAAGCTAAGGCTACAGGGCAGTAGAGATTTGCACTGTTTGTAATCAGTGCCTGCCTGACTGCACCCCCAGCCCTGTCAGTGATCACTGACTGGCAGCTCCTTAGCCAGAAAGCCAAGCACTGGCTTCAGATTCCTAGGATAACCCATCATGCTCCAGGGGCTTCTGTACCAGCATCTCCTAGACAGTGGAGACAAGTGCTTATGTTTCTGCTTTTACTATCATATATACAATGGCCTTTTCCTCCCCAACAGGAACTCATGCTGTGCTACTTGATTAAACCCTCCACTATGACAGAGGAAGAGATGGAGTCCCCAGAATGTCTGAGGAGAATTAAGGTTCAGGTGGGTCCCTCATGGTGACACTCACATGTCCTGACTTACGGGTACCCAGTCCTCTGGAATGGGTGGTGCCAAGAAATGCAAAGGTCTTTTCTAATGACAACTCTTCTCTCAGCTCATCCACCTTATCTTTTTCCTGTGCTGGGAACAGAAATAAGGGCCTCCCCCACAATGAGCTAGCACATGGCTGAGGCCAGTTCAGTGGGTATTTTTGTGTTTCTTTTTTTCAGTACTGGAGATCAAATTCAGGACTTTGCAATTGCCAAGCAGGTACTTATGCCACCGAGCTATCTCCCCAGCCCCAGTTCAGTCTTTAGGCTCTTTGCATGCTGGTAATCCCAGCTCCTGGGAGGCTGAGGTAGGAAGATCACAAATCTGAGGCCAGCCTGGGCAGCTAAATGAGAACAGTCTTACGATTAACCCATTTATGCCAAAGACTGAGATGTTATGAGCTTTTGCATGAAAATCATGTATGTTTCCTGGAAAGGATTAGGGGAACACATTTCATTCTGCTCCATTGTTCTGGGCATTTCAGAAATGGATTGCTAGGCACTGAAGGGTTAAAAGGTTCGATGTCAGGCTGAGGTCCTGAGTTCAATTCTCAGCCATATCTAAAACAAATAGTTGTATAGCCCTGATGGT
Organism: Myocastor coypus; assembly: GCA_004027025.1. Lineage (NCBI taxonomy): Eukaryota > Metazoa > Chordata > Mammalia > Rodentia > Myocastoridae > Myocastor > Myocastor coypus. Next base: position 24,190 of record PVJA010014027.1, read on the forward strand.
GAATTCTGTCTACTTGGAGGATTCCACTGTTCCAGGAATGGCAAGGGTGCCAGCTCATTGCCCCTGCAGCTTCTGTGAAGCAGGCTGTACTACCAGTGCTTAGCACATTCCTTCACTTCTGGGTTAGGCTTGCAGTCACCTTTGTTTTGCTGGATTGCAGGAGGTGATTCTCAGCCGGTGGGTGTCTTCACGAGAGAGAAGCAACCAAGACGAGCTGTAGTGATCTGGCCTCAGGCCACTCATTCCACCAACAACCAGGTTTAGAGTGCATGAAAAGTCCTTCTGGAATCACTCATTCATCATGTGAAAGGGCAAGATGCTTTCAGTGTCAGAAAACGGATTGTGTTGTAAAAGACAAAGTTATAGCCATTGGGGGTCGCATGCAGAGTGTGTGTCTAGCGTACACAAGGCTCTGGGCTCCTCCTTGCAGAGGCCTGTGCTGCAACTACAGATTCTTCACAAACTTAGCCCGAGGTTTCTGACTCCACTCTCACCCAGGCACTGGAGGTGACACCCAGCTGTTCAGATGACTGCCCTGCAACAGGGAAACTGCTCCCAGAATTTACCTGGGACAGCGTTTAAAGTTGACAAAGCACCTTTGTACACAGGTGTTTCTTTCTGTTCATATCTAATCTGTTCCAGAGAGGGCATCAGAGAGCAGATTTAGGGATCAACTAACCCCACATTCCCATCACTTCAAATGGAAGAGACTCCAGAGTGTTCCAGCTCTTCCAAGGACTTCAGCCAGTGAGCTATCTGCTGAATTATATTACCTCCGAAGTCTCTTCATTCTGTGACTGTTTTGTAGTGAAATTAAATATCTTTGGCATATTAATAGCAAGTGTGATGTGTAGTCCCTGCAGCCAGGGTGCCAGGGTACTCCTCTCTGATGTGTTGGGGACAGGTGTAGCCTGGAAGCCTGTGACACTGAGCTCTAGTCACCTCATCTGTAAACTCCATACAGTCATAGGATGAATACTAGAGACATCTTGTGAGGAAACTGGTAAATGGGTACATACTGAACATGGAAGCATCTTTGGGACTTACTGTGTCTAAAGAAATGAAAGTTGGCTGTAATTTTTATTATTTTACATTTCCTAATGCATGTGACTTGGGATGCAAGGCTTTTAATAATTTCATTAGCACTGCCCCTACCCAAGGAGAGAAGAAATAAAAATTGCCAAAATAGTGGCATATATTTCTAGTCTGTGTAGAAAGAACTCTTGGGATGTTAGGTCTTAGACACTAGTACATCTTACTGTGTCTTAGTATAGTCGTGTCAGGGTAATCCCTCTTCTGAGCACTGTTGTCAGTTGGCAGAGACATAGTGTAAAAAATGTTTTTCTTTTCAAGCTGCTCTGAATTTCTTAACTATTTATTTAGCAGGACTGGGACTTGAACCTGCACACTGAGCTGCACCCCCAGCCCCTTTTCTATCTTATTTTAGGCAAAGTCTCACTAGGTTGCCCCAGCTGGGCTTGAATTCGTGATCCTCTGACTTAGCCACTGCTCCTAGCTGTGTCTTCATTATAGGACTTTTGGGAGAAGTGAACTTGCAGGGGTAGAGATTGGGCAGGCAACCTAACCCTGAAGTACACGTTCTATCTAGTCACCTCATCCCTCCACGCCAGTCTCAGGAAGCTGAGGGTGTTACACAGAACCACTATTAAACTTGTCAAGGTGACTTTGTTTTTAAGGTTGTTCTGTTTCATTTTGTTTTGTTTTTTATATTTTAGGAAAGGGTCTACAGGTGTTCAGGGTCTCACTACTAGATCGGACTCTTAGAATCTGCCTGTTCACAGCCTTCCAAGAGCTAGGATTACGTATGTGTACCACCACGTCCATTCTCAGTTGCCATCTCAGTGTGTGTGAGGCAGGGGTGCAGGGCTGGCACAGCAGGCCCAAGTATCAAACCCCTGGCCCCTGCACCTGCTTATATGTGATTTAATCAACTGAGCTATTTGAATGGCCCTCATTTTTAAGTTTTTGTTTAAAGTTTATTTAAAGATCCCAACTTTCCAGTTTTCATTGGTCTTCCAGGAGAGAAATGTTTCTCCAGACTTATGAGACCTAATCATAAAAATCTCACTACAAATGTCATGATCTTTCTTTTCTTTTCTTTTTTTTTTTTTTTGGTCCCAGAGGAACAAGGAGAGTGTTGAGTGCACTTGAGCCACTCACATCTCTGGCTGATCAGTAGACCACACATAAGTAGATAATAAACTTCCTGAGCTGCTACTCACTACCAATGAGGTGTGTGTTTAAGTCTAACCAAATACATTGCCTAGTACAACAACAACAGGGATATCCTCAAATAAGTTCATCATAATTCAGGCATACCATAATGTAACAGTTACATTGTGGTAACTGTTACAACATGTGCACAGCCAGGGAACAACAGTTGATTGTCAAGGCAATGGAGACCAAACCTGCCTGATGTCACGTGGTATTACCACTTTCAGACAAAGACTTTAAAGCAGCCGATTTACTCAGTGATAAAGGAACATATGCTTGTAAGGAATTACAAAACAGCAAGTTCTCAATAGCAGCATAGAAAATGTAAAAACAACTAGATGGAAACTCTAGAACTGGTTAAAAATTACATAACCAGTGGAATGGATCTGACAAAAGGAGACTAGTGATGTTGGAGACAGGTCAAGAGAAATTACAAAACAGCCTCAAGAAGCTTCGCAAGAATATCACAAGGTATAAAACACATATAATTGGATTCTCCAAAAGAAAGAGAGGAACACAATTTTTACCTAAAGAAGATTTACTTATTTATTTTGCTTTTTTTTTTTTTTTTTAGGGGAGGGTGTACAGGGTGTTCAGGTTCACACTAATAGATCAGACTCATAGGGACCCACCTGTGTACAACCTCCTGAGAGCTGGCATTACAGGTGTGTGCCACCACACCTAGTCTCAATTGCCTTCTCAGTGCACCCTGGGGCCAGAACTGGCATGGCAGGCCTGGGGATTGAACACCCAGCCTGTCTGCCTGCTTGCAAGTTCTCTATAAAGAAGATATAAATCTGCTAAATTTGATGATATCAATTCATATAGATTTACTAATTCAAGATGCTCAGAAAACTCTCAATGGAATACAATGAAAAAAAAAACCACACATGTAGACACATGATCAACCCAAGGGAAAAGAACATCTTAAAATCCATTATAGTTGAGTAACAACAGACTTCTCATAATAAACGATGAGGGAAAACTTCAGTGGAATGATGTCTTTGAAATAATAAAAGAAAAAAAAAGCTAACCCAGAATTCCTTCATCAACAAAATAGAGCATTTAATCAAGAGATCCTCACAGAAAGGAAACTAGAGGTGTTGTCTATAGATCTGTACTTTTTAAAATAAATACCACAAGAAATTCTTTATGGTGGAGAAAAATGGTACCAGAGGGGGACTTGAGTTTTTAGGAGGAATAACAACAGAAACACTCATTACCTGGGTAAAAACAAACCAGTCCAAAACAGCAGGACAATGCCAGACATCCGGTGCTTCTCACCCCACCACTCATCCCACACCCACCACCCCAACTTCCCTTCACAAGAGGCCTTGTGAACTTGAAGATGGCTCAACTGGTCCTGCACCAACCCTTTACAGGTGCTGCCTGGGCTGCCTGTACATTTCCCTTGCTTCTCCTTCACTCCCATGTTACACCATTGGGGCACCTTTTCTCCCGGGCCACTCCTGACTGCACAAACATTAACATCAGCTCCAGGGAATGTAACAACAATGACATAATCTAACCAGAAATATAGCTCAGAGGTATAGTACCTACCTGGCAAGTGCATGGTTGTAAGTTTGATTCCTGGTATCCACCCACCCAAAACAACTACACACTGCTGACTCACCTTAATGATGTCAGGTTGCCTTTGTCTCCCATTAAGCAGAAGGGCAGGGTTGGTAACCACTCCTCACCCCAGATCATGAGAAGGTCATGATACCACCAAGGTCTGGGAACATTAGCACAAGAATTCAGCTCTATACACTCTCAATCTAGTTCTGTCTGATAGGCTGTGCGCATATGACATACTGTGTCTGCTTTCAGCTGACTTAAGATCTTATCAGAGACAGATCTTTCACATAGCCCTGAGACACTGAGGCAATATAGCACACCCTAGGTTGAGGACATCAGACTTGGCCACTATGAGAAATACTTGGGAAAACAGTAGCAATCCAAGATTCTTGACAGACCTACTGAGTCAGGCTTCCTTGGGACTATGCCTGGAATTTGAATTTTGTTCAAAGTCCTCGAAGTGATACTGATGTGCAAATAGCCACTACTGCTTGAGCATGGAGCTGACTGCTAATGACTACTAAGTTCATGGGCTGGGAAGCATGCAGGAGAGAAATCTGAGTGAGATGTAACCCGGAGGACTGTGGTCTAAGGATGAGACACCAGTGGCCAGTGAAGAGGATGCACCAAGGACAGAGGCAGCCAATTACTAACACCTCAAATAATTCTGTCCATGGCATTATCTTTGGGGCTCCTCTCAAGCCAAGCTTGGTGTTTTCTGTATTGTGTGGTCTTTCTCTGCACCCCTGTCTCAGTTAATCTTCTCTTGAGGCTGACACAAATACCTGACACAAAATGAAGGGAGGAAAGGTTTATCTAGCTCATAGTTACTGCAGGTTTCATTCCATACTCAGCCGCCTCCAAAGAAGAATGATACATGGCAGAGAGCAGCAATTCATGGCAGTGGAACAATTGCAACAAAGGCAGCCATGTAAGCAGGCAACAGGCAGCAACATAGAGAGTCTCTCCTCTTATAATACATTGAGGCTCTTTGCCTCAAGATATCTACCTCAGTCTGCACGCATAATCCCAGCAGTACTAAGATCTATAATCTCAGTGGATCATCAGCTACTCTCAAACTCTAGAAGTCCCTGCTCCATAACTGCATGAGGCTTTGGGCGACAGCTAGACACAAAGCATAACAATTCCAATCCAAGTGTGCCCCTATCTCCTGCAGCTCCCATCCTTGCTTCATTACTTCTCTGGACCTTTGAGCTCCTTCATGGGTCTTCTTTATCTTTCTATCCCCTGTGGGAAATTCTGCCCCTTAGATGCTAAATTTTGCATTGTCTACAGATGGGGCTGGTTGTCAGAGCTAGCACACACCTAGTAGAAACCATCTAAACATCCTGTGATGAGGCTCTAAAAAAGCAGTATACTTCCCAAAATTGGAATAGTGCAAATGACAGATGTGCTGCCCTAACAGTGGCAAGTGACTCAATAGTTTCATTAGTATATTTAATATTTTAAAAATCAGCATTATTTAACATATCTTTGGTGAATGACTCTCTGAACAACCAAATGGATGAAAAAACTAGGTCTGTTTGCCATCTGACTTCCAGGTTTTTTATTTCATAAAAAGTAAATTTATGAAAACAACAACTGATTATTAAGGACTATCAACATTAAAAATAGAGCTATCAATTATGCAATAATGGCATTAAAAATACCAGTTAAATAGGAAGGTCCACTATTCCCACAGCAGATCAACATAACAGCCAACAGAGTCCTGTATATGGTAGACAGTGGACTTAAACCCACCCTGGCTACCACCCACCAATTGGGCCTGACAATGCATCCAGGATGCCTGATGGGGAGGATTCCTGCCTGTTGGACAGTCTCCAGCCAGTGGTGCTGTACTCTACCTTGTACTTTAGGGAGAGCAGGGTCTCTGTCTTGGACATCCAGCTCCATTTATGCACCACATAGCCTCTGTGGTCATCGGTTGTCCTGCCTTCCTCATCCAAGACCAAGACAAAGGGGCACCAGGGAGACGTGGTCAGAGCTGCTGCCAGGCCCTGAAAGAAGCCCACAACTGTGCAAGCTGGGAGCATGGAGACTAATAGGCACACTGTTTTCCCTGCCTAGCATGGCCTGTGTCCCCTTGACATCTGCTAAGGCAATGGGGATCTGTAGACTGGGGCCAGAAAGAGGACAATGTCCAGCCAAACCCCTGAGCTCAAGCACATGAGAATTCAAGCACCCAAATGAGAACTAGGATACCTGTAACATAAGCATAAATCATTCTTTCCAAGAATGGCTCCTGATCAGACGCTAGGAAAAAATCAACCTTGAGCTGGGAAGAATGCCTCTCTATCACCCATTTCTTTTACCAGATACTATTCTCCCCTAATCACATCTTCTGTAGGGGCCCAGGGGTGTGGCTCATTAGCATGGTGAAAATGACTGGTAGTTAAGGTGTCAGTACTCTGGGGATCCACACTGAGCAAGACCTGAGAGTAGCCTTTCTCACTTCTCTGACATAGACTCAGCAGGCAAGGGCTGGCCTCTAAGCACTTAGGCTCCCTGCTTCACCTACACCAAGGGGCACATTTTAGACCCTCTTTCAGTCAGGGACTCAAGTTACCACTCCAGACCCCACACTATACCAAGGGACAACTGAATGAGGGTTATCGTCTCCTGACCCACTTACTGTTTCTTTGTGTTGTAGTGAACATAGCCCTGGCCTTCAGCATTGAACAGGGCCAGGAAGTAGTTGGGTCTGTCGTTAAACAGGCAGGTGATGGCTCTCTCTCCGCAGCACGTGGAAATCTGAGATATGGCAATGTTTCCAGAGGGATAGCTGGCAGAAATGGTCACGTAGAGCTAACAGAATTTCTCTGGGTTCTTGCTCTTTGGTGTCCAAAGTAAGTCTATGCCAGAGTGTCACTGCCTGGTGATGCAACATTGCTCGTCTTCAAAAAGAGTGTCATCCACACTGTGCATATTGTAATAACTCAATCACTATAGGAGCCAACCACTAACCAAGTGATTTCCTGGGTTGTCTGTTTTTATCATCATAGCTGTGGTAGTTAGTATTATCTCCATATGATGGATGAACATGGTTTCTCTGGATATGTTTTGCATACAAGAAATTTTTGATAATAAAACCAGGAAAACAAGGATGAGTTATCACCCTATTTAAGAAGAATTTAGTGTATAGAAGATGACCTACCCATGGCACAGCATAAGGGAGTAGTAGCACAACAGGATCTGATCTCTTGGCCAACTGACATTTCTACTGCTGCCAGGCTGCCTCCCCTTCTAGCCAGTGAGGAGAGTGAGCAATGTCTTCTTTCCCATTGTAGTTAAGGGGCCTCATGACAGGAAAGGGGAAGTGTAAACTTGACTATTTTTGGGATCAGCTGTGGAATTGGTGGAACACACTTTGGGGTGTGTCTTACTGGGCCGTGATGGTGTGACATTAGGGTCAACATTTCTTCCTTCACCCCTTCATCTCTGGTGCTGTTCCTCTTTATACTTCCTGACAACAAAAAACTAAGTATCTTTGCTCCGCTAAGCCCTTTGGCCATGTTTCTATCATTGGGAGCCAATTGTGGGCTGAATCTTCTGATCTTTGAGTCAACCTAAGCATCTCCTCCTTTAAACTGTGGGTGTCAGATAATGAGGCTCAGCCAAATTAAAAAAAAAAGACTGGCTAATACAGCTCAAGGAAGCCAGGATCCTAACCAAGCAGGCCACAGTATTGGCAGCTCTGTTGTATAAATAGAAATTTTAGAAGAAGTCCTCCAAACAGAAGAATTTTAGTGCTTGGCAGTGGAGTCTGCTCTCCTCTAATTCTTATGAGCTGGAAAAAAAGCAATTAACACAGAAATTTTAATCAGTGGTCTAATAAAGAGGGAGGAGGTATTACAATACCTGAAAGAAAAATGTCAGTAAACTGGTTAGAGCAACAGCAGGAAAATGTACGTATAAAGACATTATCAGTGAAATTATGCAGAATGTAGAGCAGAAAGAATATAGAATGAAGGGCCTGCTGTAATCACAGCCTATCCAGGACCAGGTCTGCCACTTGAGATTTATCCCTTGCCCACTGCAAGTGCAGCCTATCCAGGACCAGGCCCAACGTGTGAGACTTTCTCCTGGCCCACTGCAAGCACAGCCTATCCAGCACCAGGCCCACCTTGTGAGACCTCCTCTGGCCTGCCACAAATGCAGCCTATCCAGGACCAGGTCCACTACATGACTCAGACCTCCAACCCAACACAAGCATAGCCTATCCAGCAGACAGGCCCACCAGGTGAATGAGACATTCCTCCCCCAGGCCTACATGCAGCTCAGCCAACACAGCGGCCCAGACTGAACTATTGGCCTGTGGGCATGCAGTCCTGCACAAAAGGTCACTGCTATACAGACTGATACAGACAAGCAGCAAAATCCAGTGTCAGGCCCTGAGCTCACTTGTAACAGATACAGGAGACACTACCATACAAGAAAATGGGAATCATGCAGATGAAATCTCTGAATTGACAGCTTCTGAGGTACACAGACAAGTGCAGAAATATATAGAGCAACTCAGATCAGAGATAACATCTGAAGTAAAAAAAGAAATGAATGAATCAATAGACTCTGAAGTGGAAAAACAACTGCAGAAACGTATAGAGGAAACTAGAGCAGACATAACCTCTGAAGTTAAAAAAGACATCTCTAAATTAATAGCATCTAAAGTAGGGGAACAGCTACAGAAAGGTAGAGAGGAGAACAGAGCAGAAATAATCTCTGAACTAGAGAGAGAAAGGATAACTAATGAGAGACCTCAGTACTACTAAAGACATTGATAAAAAAAAAATTACAGAATAGAAAAATGATGGATTCCCTGATTGAGCAATATAGAAAAGAAACAGGTCACATGAAACAGTTTCAAAGAGATATACAAGAAAATAAAATCTGAATCACAAGTTGTCATAATTGTATGAACGAAAGTGAAGATAGAGTCTCAGATTGTGAAGACACAGTGGCAGCTAGTGAAAAGAAAGGATCTCTTAAAAAAACAAGCAGGATACCGAGAAAATAATTCAACAGCTGCAAGATGATGCAAAAATGAACTATGTGAGATTAATACGAATCAGTGAGAAGGAGTAAACACAAATGATATAAAAACAATATGGGCAAAAGTAATAGCAGAAAACTTCCCAAATTTGAGAAAACAGTTGGACATTTATACATAACTGAAGCATATAGAACTCCAAATAGCATAAATCCGACTAAAAACACACCCAGACATATATTAGTCAAGATCCCAGAAATCCTGCAGAAGAATAATATACTAAAAGCTAGTAGAGGAAAGAAACAAATCACAGTTAAAGGAAAACCAGTCAGAATAGTGGAAGATTTCTCTTCACAAACCATGAAGTCAAGAAGAGCATGGAGTAGAGTGCTTCAAGTCCTCCATGAAAACAAATTTCAGCGTAGACTGCTATACCCGGCAAAACTCTCCTTCAAGTATGAGGGAGAAGTGAAATACTTCCATGACAAGGAAGAACTAAAGAATTTCATAATTTCAAAGCCAACCCTACAAAGTATACTAAAAAACATTTTAGAGAGGGACCAAAATGACCCACACTCAACAAATGAAAACAGAAAAACCCACCAAATAGGGCAACCAATTAAACACAGAAGAAAAAGTGGTAAACAGTAGTAAGTAAAACTCATGTCAATCATAAGTCAATATATTTCAATTATAACCATCAATGTAAATGGACTCAATTCTTCATTTAAAAGAAATAAACTGGCAGGGTGGATAAGGAAGCAAAACCCAGCCATATGCTATATACAAGAAATAAACTAAACTAAGATAAAGGATGGAAAACAATACTGCCTGCTCTAGCACCTCAGAAAAAAACAGGGGTAACAATCTTGCTTGCAGACACTCTAAACTTGAAACCAAGATTGGTCAAATGAAATAAAGAAGGCCACTATATACTGGTTAGGGGAAAATTTCAAGATAAAGAGGTAACACTCATAAATATGTATGTACCCAACACAGGAGCACCAATTTATATAAGACAAACCTAAGTGGAGATGAAAAATCTTATATCCAATACCACATCTTAACAGGAGACCTTAACACTCCTTCATCCCAAAAAGATAGGTTAAGCACACAAAACATTAGAAAAGAAGTAACAGCCCTGAATGAGAACCTGAAACAACTGGACTTGGTGGACATACACAGAGTGTTCCACCCCAACACTTAAGAATACACATTTTTTTTCAGCTGCACATGGTACATTTTCTAAAATAGACCACATATTAGTCCACAGGTCCTGCTTATAGAAAACAAATTATCCCATGCATACTTCTGACCACAGTGCAAAGAAATTGGAAATCAATGACAAAAGAAACCACAAGAACCCCAGAAATACATGAAAATTAAACAACACCCTTCTCAGGAACCAGTGGGGCACAGATGAAATTAAACAAGAAATTAAACAATATCTACAATTTAATGAAAATTCAAACATAACTTACTGGAATTTATGGGAGCAATGAAAGCAGTTCAGGGAAATTGATAGCCCTGAATTCACACATTAAGAAGAAAGAACGGGAACAAATAAATACTCTAATGCAACACTTAATCTGATTAGAAACGGAAGAGCAAATGAAATCCAAAGCCCAAAGATGGGAGGAAATTATAAAGATTAGTGCAGAAACTAATTCAATGGAAACAAAACAATAAAAAGAATGAATAAAAAGCTCGCTCTTTGAAAGATTAAATATAATTGATAAGCCCCTAGCTAACCCCCTCAAAAAGGGGAAAGGACTCAAATTCAAGCAATAAGGAGCAAAAGGGAGAAATTACTACAGACCCAGCAGAGATGCAAAGGATCATGAATAGCTACTTTGAGAATCTTTACTTTCACAGAATTAAAGATACAGAATAAATGGACAGATTCGTAGAAAAGTATACATTACCAAAACTGAATCAAAAAGATATAAGAACTCAACAACCCAATAACAGCCTATGAGATACAAAATGTAAAAGCCTACCAACAAAGAAAAGTCTGGGACCTGATGGATTCAACACTGAATTCCACAAGAAATTTATAGAAGATATAAGCCCAATACTCCTCAAGCTCTTCAAAACTGAAGAAGTCATTTCTCAAATTTATTTGGAACCAAAAAATTCCCAGAATTGCAAAGACAATCCTGGGCAACAAAGGTAAGGCAGGAGGCATTACAATTCCTGACCTAAAATTATACTACAGAGCTACCGTGATAAAATCAATATAGTATTGGCAAAAAAAAAAAAAAAAAAAAAAAAAAAAAAAAAAAAAAAAAAAAAAAAAAAAAAAAAAAAAAAAAAAAAAAAAAAAAAAAAAAAAAAAAAAAAAAAAAAAAAAAAAAAAAAAAAAAAAGAGAGTTGAGGATCAATGGAATAGGTTAGAAGATGCAGAAGTAAATACAAACACACTCAGCCAACTTATTTTTGACAAAGTGGCCAAACATGTTTATTGGAAGAAAGATGCAGCCTCTTTAACAAATGGTGCTGGAAAAACTGGCTCTCCACATGTTGAAAACTAAAACTTGACCCAGGTCTATCACCATGCACTAAACTAAAATCAAAATGGATTGAAGATCTAAATATTAAAAGAGAAACACAAAATCTCCTAGAGGAGAAAGTCGGAGGAAATTTGAAGACATTGGTGTAGGCAAAGAGTTCATGGACAAGAATCAAAATGCACGTTTAACACTTGAAAGAATCAACAAATGGGACTTCCTCTGGCTGAGAAGTTTTTTCATGTCAAAAGAAATTACCAACAGCCAACCCACAAATTTTCAAGATTTTAATTAATAAGTATTCAGACAAAGGTCTTCTCCAGAAATGGGCATCTGAGATAAACACACACTTCTCAGAAAAAGAAATTCAACCAGCTTATAAATAGATGAAGAAATGTTCCACATTGCTAGCCATTCATGAAATGCAAATCATAACAACACTGAAATACCATCTCATCCCAGAAAGAATGGCTACCATAAAGAGATCACCCAACAACAAATGTTGGAGGCTGTGTGGAAAAGGAACGCTTCTTCACTGCTGGTGGGAATGCAGACTGGTGCAACCAATGTGGAAAGCAGTGTGGAGATTCCTTAAAAACCTAGAACTGGAAATCCCATTCAATCCAGTTATCCACCTACTGGGAATTTTCCCAGAACTGAAAGCATCATATCTTAGTGATATCTGTGCACCTATGTTGATAGCAGCACAATTTGTGATAGCCAAATCATGGAAACAACCAAAATGCCCATCATCTGACAAATGGTTGAAAACAATGTAGTATTTTTATAAGTGGAATATTACTGAGCTGTAAGGAATGATAAACTAGAAGACTTCATATATAAATGGATGTATCTTAAATGTATACTTATAAGTGAAATAAACCAGATGTACATATGCAAATATTGTATAGTCTCCCTAGTGTAAGAATGCAAAAGAATAAATAAATAAATAAATTTTGGGCAGTACCAGGAATCAATCTCAGGACCTTTCATATTCTGCATCCTCAGCCCCTACAATTTTTATTAGAAGAGTGACTTAAATACAAAATTCACTTGGAAGAGAAAAAAATAATGTTTATTGAAAGTGTTAATGTATAACTGTTTGATCAGTCTTGCATACCTATGTCTGTTGATCTAAACTGATTTGATGATGAAAATATGTAATGCAACCATTGTTAAATTTTTCTTGTTTTTAAATTCTGTACTATATGTACTCTTACTTGTTACTGTTTTTTCTATCTTTGTTTCTACTATTTTTACTCTTTAAAATAAAATTAAATCTATAAAAAAAGGAATATAGAATGAAAAAGCTCTATAATGCCAGTACATTGGGAGGCTAAGACAGGAGGCCCATAACTTCCAATGAGACTAGGCAGTTTAGCAACTTAGACAGACCTTGTCTCAAAAAAAAAAAAAAAAAAAGCATGCTAGACTGTGTGGAAGATGAAAAAATAAACAAATTAAAAAATAAAGCCTCAGAGACCTATAGGAGACCATGAAGCATACCAACCTATGGATATTGGGAGTCCTGGAAGGAAGAGACAAAGAAAGAAAGGAAAACTCTCCAAGTTTGGTGAAAGGTGTAAATATACATGTCCAAGAAGCTCAACAAATTTCAAGTAGGATAGGAGACACATTATAATCAACTGTCAGAAACAACTTTGCAAGACACAAGTGCTAAGACAGGCTCAGGAGAATCAGGATATGACCACAGAGTATAGAAATGTTTTTTTTTTATGTTGTGAAAAAAAAATGTTAACTCGTGCGTGTACAAAAACACCACAATCGAGCATAAGGCCCTGAGTTCGATCCCTAGTATCCCACCAAAATAATAAAATTAAATTAGATTTAAAAAAATCACAAAGAAGCCTGATTTTTCCAAAATGTCTTAAGATGGCTTGTGGTAATGGTTGTACATGCTGCCTAAAGTAAAAATCTATTGAATGGGAGACTTTAAGTGGGTCCAGTATATAGTGTGTAAAATATGTGTCAACGAAACATCTTAAAATCCATATCTGATTTTCATGATTTCAGAACTTTGTCAATCTCAAATCATTGAAAGCATGCAAAACAGTTTTCATTACATTTAGGGAAAAAATGTTTAAAATGCCAGTTGTCTCCACTGCAGATATTGTTCTAGAATTTGTAGCTAAGGAATGACAAATATTCAAAAAATAATTGTAATTTCAAATACATAACTTATTAGTGAGGGGGAAAGTAGGATAATACTAAATATCCAAAACGAATAAATCAATAAGTAAATATCCAGAACATCAAAACATAGAATTCAAGTCCCCTTGAATTCCAGTTGAATAAAGAACACACTTAAGTAACATAGGTTTCTATCCACTTTAAAATCGGTTGGAAGCCGGGCGTGGTGGCTCACGCCTGCAATCCCAGCACTCGGGAGGGTGAGGCAGCAGGATCAGTGCAAGTTCGAGACCAGCCTGGGCTACAAAAGTGAGCTCAAGGCCAGCCTGAACTGCATAGCGAGTCCCTGTCTCAAAAAGACATAAATAAATAAATAAATAATAAATAAAATAAAACAAAACAAAACAAAACAAAACAAATCCCAGTGTTTAGGAGGCTGAAAACACGAGAATCACCACAGGCAGGTTCACGCCTTCTCCATTGGTGGAGAACGCGCAGGAGCGCCCCAGCTCCGCCCCCCACGGCCTCGCCCCGCCCCGCCCGCTGGAAGGCGGGGCTGCTAGTGTGGCCAGCTCTGTGGGATGCACGGGCCGGCGCCCCTGGCGCCTCTGGGGGTTCGGGCTCTGTGGCTGAGGGGGCGATTTCCCCTCTCGCCCTGGCCTCGCGTTGCCCTGAGTTCGCCGGCAGTTCTTCCCCACCCCTTCCGCTCAGCGCGCGACAGGCTCCTAGGCGCCGAGTGCCGGGAAAGGCCCGTAGTTCCCCACTGCGCCACGGCCCACGTGCAGGAGTCGGTCCTCCAGGACCCGCAGACTCCGGGCCCGAGTGCTGACACACGCTTCGCCGGCCCTGGCCTGGAGCCCCTCTCCGCGGGCGGCTCCAGCCGAGCCCGCCCCCGCGCCGGCCTTGCCTTCTCGGCTGGCCGCCTGGGTGTGAGACCCCCGCGCGTGGCTCCTCCTGGCTCCTCCGGCGGCCGGGGACCTGGGCTGGGCCCCACGCCCCTCCATGCCCCTCGGCCTACCCACCGGCTACAAGCCCTTTCCTCCTACCCCCTTCCCTGAACCCCACCCACCGGCCGCAGACCCCATGACCGCCCTGCCCCCGCCCCTGCTCCCTCTCCCACAAGGCGCCGCTGTCCCAGCCCTGCACTCCTCTGTCTCCCACGCTGGCAGGCAAAGCTGACGGCAGCGGCTGAAGCTCTACCTGGGCTCGGACACGTCCACCCCGCCTGCCCGCCCTCCTGGTTTCCCTCCCTTCCTCTGCTTGCCTCCCTTTCCCTCTCCCGCCTGCACTCCGCGCGCACCTTGCTCCGAGCGCGGAGCGCTTCTTCCCTCTCGCAGCCTGCCAGCTCCTGCTTCCCGCAGCTCCGGGCCTCCCGCCCGGTCTCCCGGTGCGCCGCTCTCTCCGGGATTCATGGTAGCGAGGCTCTGGCCGCTGGAGCCCGGCGGCGGCGCAGGCGGCGGTGGAGGCAGGAGCTGGGGCGTGGTCCCGGTTGCCTTTCCCAAAGCTTGGGGGCGGGCCTGCGGGCGGCCACAACCCCGTGCACCCTTGGATGGTCCAGCTGTCATCACCGAGGTGACCAACCTCAAGGAGGACGAGGGTCCTGGCACAGGCGAAAAAGGCAAGGAGGGGTGCGGGCGGCTGCGGGGCCTGGGAGGGCGCGTGGGCACCTCTCGCTTTACAAAAGTTTGCCATGTTCGCTGGCGCGGGCCTGGGGCAGGGGTGCACCCGACTGTGAGGGTGCATGGGTGTGGTGTGCGCCTGGAGGAGAGAAAGGCTAGAAATGTGCTTGTGCTGAGCTAGGATGAGAGTGCATGCAGTCCACAGACGGAGAAGTTACGATTGGTGGATTGTGTGCGTGCGCGCGTGTGCGCATCCTTTTTAGGTTTCTAGGGGCACCTGCTGAAGGTATTGAAAGGGTTCATATGCACCCCGAAAGGAGGTTGTGAGAGCATTGTACAGCTGACAGGTCATAAATGCGCGTGCTTCTATGTGGTGTACACCGGATAGAACGTGAGTGCATGTTTATCTGACAGGCTGAGTTTGTATATGTGTCTTGTGTGGAGGTCTATGCCCGATTGAAAACACTTGGTTTGTCTGCGGGAGCCTAGACATGCAGAGAAGCCGCATGTGTTTACTTCTGACAGCTTGGGTGTCTTTGCCCATACCGCACCGAATGTATTGTGTCCCCTCCACCGGGAGGGTTTAGGTAAGAACTTACACAGTGAGGTTGTGTGTGCATCTATCTACATGCCTGACCATGAACCTGTGTGTGTGTGTGTGTGTGTGTGTGTGCCTGCCTGGTACCAGTGAGGCCATGTGTCTATGTCTATTTAGATGGCTGTGCAAGCTGTAGAGCGTTTGTGGGAAGGAGAAACGGCGCAGAGCTATCTCCTCTTCCTTTGGGGCTCTTGTCTCAGGGCCATCAGTCTGTTGAACTTACAAGGCTTGTGCAGTCCATGACCCTTGAAAACAGTCCAGCTCTAAGAGGCCCTTGGGGAGCTCATGGGTGCCAGAAAGGTCGCCTCCCAGAGAGCTGTGCTGCTGGCTTTGGCATGTTGAGGTGCCATTCCCTTTCCTATTTCAATTTTCTTTGTGTTTCTTTCCCTTCTCCCCCAGGTCAGTGTCCCCTTCTCTCAAGTGTTCTGTTTGTTGTCTCCTCTGGTGTCCTGAGGTTTGGACAAACTGTTTTAAAAGCTCAACCAATCTGGCTTGTTTTGTTGAGTGATGGAAAGGTTGCCACACTCACTTTGTGCCATGTACCCTGGAAGCATCCAAACCCACCAGGAACCCAGTGCTCTCTCTAGGCCTGAGCTGGCCACAGCACACCTGTGCCTCCATGCTTGGCAAATGACTAAAGAGTGCAGGGCGTACTAGGAAGTGAGATAGCAGTGAGAGGACAGGGATCCTTGAGCAAGCCCACAGGGAAAATGGAAGATCTTCAGATTAACTAAGATAGTTAGCCATTAAGCCATTTGTCCCTGCAAACCCATGTGTTTGGTGGCATTACTTGGTGGCATGTTCATGGTGCCACATTTTTCTGGCGTGTGCTGAATCATCAGCTTCTGTCTATGCATCAGCAGTAATTAGCTTCCGTGACCTTGAATATGGTGCCCCACACACCTTGGCTCTGGGTGAAGACTAGAGGATGTCAGAGTGTGCCCGGCAGGAGTCAGGCTCCCAGGCCTCAGGGCACAAGTGCTGCTCAGGCCTGGGCTGCGGGATGCCTTTCTTCTTGTCAGTGACAATTCCTTGCTCTGATGTGAAAGAGGAGAGGGAGAGAAGTAAAGAAATACTTTACTACTCAGTGCAGGAGGGCTGCTGAGAGAAGCTAGGACTGATGGGGAGAAGGCAGGGAGACAAAGGATTTATCAGGCTCGGCTGGGGTTGGCACTCCTATGGGAGATGTGGTGTTCCCCATGCTGACTAGGGAAGGTGTGCACAGAAAAACAAAAGAGGAAGTGTGAAATTAATCAGGGAAAAGCATATGGAAGTCAGTCTAGGAGAAGCATGTCGTTGGTCTTGGCTCCCCATGCCATGCTGCCTTGCTGTCATGATGCATCAATCAGAAATGATCATTTATACTCCTTAGTTTATTTATATTGTCATCTTTCCTCCACCCCTTTTTTATGTCTTTTTTATACAGGGTCTCACTGCAGTTCTGGCTGGCCTTGAACTCACTCTTGTAGCCCAGGCTGGTCTGAAACTTGCACCAATCCTCCTGCGTCAGCCTCCCAAGGGATGAGATTGCAGGTGTGCACAACCATGGCCAGCCAGAACTCGCTTTCAAAGTGAAGAGGTTAGTTCCTGGTCCACCAAGCCTCTCCAGGACAGCACAGCCTCCAGGGAAGTCTGCCACCCACTTATAGTACCTCCAGGCTGGCACATAGAAAATATCCATGACCTCACAAGGACCAACGACCATACCCTCTCCAGCCTCTGGAGATGACTAAAACTCAGAGAAGAAATTACTTTGAATTATTTGTTTCAGTTGCAATCTGTCCTCTGGGCTTCTCTGTTTTAGTTTGGTTCATTTGAATTGGCTCTACAAAACCTGTTTGCTCCCAGAATTCCCAGAGGAGAAGATTCAGATCTATACCCAGGAGATTCCCATTGCCTTTAAACATCCCTTTGTCAGGGACTCAGGTGGTTTACCCCTTCTGGAAACCAGGGTAGGCCCAATCAGAGAGTAGCTCACCTGTGACCTACAGAGGGGGCATGTGTTTAGAATTTGGATGGAATTTAGAATTTAGAATGCCAGGGACACCAGACTTCACAATCAACAAACAGTGGCTGTGTGGATGTGGTCTGCTTCTTCCTGACACAGTAAGTTGAGTTCAGCCACTTCCCCGTTATACAGCTCTGTTAGGCTCTCCTTGGCTCAGGTGAGTGGTGAGTGATGTGTGGGCCATAGTTCTATGGTCATGCGCTGCCCTGGCCAGTATGGGCTGGAAATACCCTGTTTATCCTATTTAGAGTATGTGTGTGTGTGTGTGTGTGTGTATGTGTGTGTGTGCACGCGCGCGCGCAGGCACATTGGCTGAAGAACTAGGGACAATGGATTGGTGAGACTGACCAGGAAAACTGGAAAGTCAAAACTTCATCTAAAGCAAGATGTTTCCATGAAAAGGTTTCATCCAGCCTAGGGTTGTGTTCTTTGTGGGTTTGTGAGGGTACCCAGGGCTGCTTTGTATTTTCCCACACAGTAAGTACTCACTTGGCTGGTGCTAGGAGAAGTCAGAAACATCACTAGTCTTTTTTTCTTTTTGGGTGGGACGGGGAGGGGGGGCATTGAACTCAGGACCTTGCACTTGCCCGGCCACTGAGCTATTTCCCCAGCCCCAACATCACTAGTCTTGTGCTCCTGATTTGAATAGGTTTGTCTGCTATAGTCCCTGATAGTCCCTGCAAGCCCATGTGTTTGGTGGCATTACTTAGTGGCATGTTCATAGTGCCAAATTTCTCTGGCGTGTGCTGAATCCTTGGCTTCTCTCTGTGCCTCAGCATTGATTAGCTTCCCTCACCTTGAACATGGGGCTCCATACCCCTTAGCTCAGGGTGAAGACTAGAGGAGGCCAGAGTGTGACCTGCACGAGTCAGGCTCCCAGGCCTCAGGGCACAAGTGCTGCTCAGGCCTGGGCTGCTGGATGCCTTTCTTCTTGTCAGTGCAAGATTCCTTGCTCTGGTGTGAAAGAGAAGGGGGAGAGAAGTAAATAAATACCCTACTACTCAGTGCTAGAGCGCTGCTGAAGAGAAGCTAGGACTCTTGGGGAGAAGGCAGGGAGGGAGACAAAGAAGTTATCAGGCTCGGCTGGGGTTGGCGCTCCTATGGGTGGTGTGGTGTTGTAACTGATGCTGACTGGGGAAGGTGTGCACAGAAAAACAGAGGAAGTGTGAAGTTAATCAGGGAAAAGCATATGGAAGTCAGTCTAGGAGAAGCATGTCGTTGGTCTTGGCTCCCCATGCCATGCTGCCTTGCTGCCATGACCCATCAGTCAGAAATGATCATTCATATGCCTTACCTATTTATATTGTCATCTCTCCATTTCATCTTCATTTTTTTTTTTTGTCTTTTTGAGACAGGGCTTCACTATGGAGTTCGCACTGGCCTTGAACTCTTGTAACGCCAGCTGATCTTGATCCTCACACCGATCCTCCTGCCTCATCCTTCCAAGTGCTGGGATTACAGGCCTGAGCCACCACACCTGACTCTTCTCCATTTCTAATGCCTGTTGCGTGTGTGTTTTCAGGGAATGTGTGTGTGTCATGTACACAGAATTGGATTCTTCATGTTTCCTTTTGAAATTTGTAAGACTGAGCTTATTTCTAACAGAAGCTGCTGCCTTAGGGTCCTCCTGCACAGCTGCTGAGCACTTCCTGTGGGCTGCAGATTAGGAATGCAGTAGCTGTGAAGACCTTTAAATACAATTCAGCCAAGCTGGGCATGATGATGCGTGCCTATAATCCCAGCACTTGGAAGGCTGAGACATGAGGATCATTGTGAGTGAGAGACCAGCCTAGGATACATAGTGAGCTTAAGACCAGCCTTAACTGAATAGCGAGAACCTGTCTCAGAAAGACAAAAAAGAAAAACACATAGTTTCAGCAAAGATCGGTCTGCACCGTAGGGCCTTCCCTTCCCTCTATAGTGTTCCCTGGGTACTGTTTCCAGGCATAAGGTCACTGGCCAAAACATGATCATCTTGGTTTCTGATGGTCTTGTCGAAAAACCAACGCTTCTCCACAAGGCTCCTGAGTGACACAGTCAACCTTCTCGTGGGGCGTCTGACTGTCCCACTGTCCTGCTCCATTTTGCTTCTTTCCTTCTGAGCTGAGGTCCCCAAGAGGCACTCCCTTATTCCTTCTTCCTCAGAAGAAAGTTTTTGACAAGGATAACCTTGGGCCTGTGTGCTGGCAGTGTCCTGCTCATCCTAAAAGCAGCCATCCAGTCTTCATCTTGAAGACACATCTACGTGGAGTCCATGTCCTCCTCTGTCCCCATGTAATGGGTTAATAATATGCCTTAGTTATTGCAGACTACTCAGGCCAGCAGTCTCCCAAATGAATAGATAGCAAAGGCTTAAATAAATGAGACAAGTGCTATGATTCTAGGGCTCCTCTAACAGAATTTGAGATTCTCTGGCGCTAAGACAAAGAACTTGTCTGAGCAGCCTATATTTATTTGGTGTTCAAACAAAAGAGAGGGATACTGAAGAAAGTGCAGGAATCTGAGAGGTATCTAGCAGGACCGTTGGAGACATTTTCCCAAGCAGTAAATTATATCAGTCAGGGGAACTACCTTATCTTTAGGTTGGCATTTGCTGTGGGACTGTGGAGCCTGTGGCTGGAGTCTTATTTTAGTGAATTGGGGTTGGAGACAAACATCCTTAGCTGTGGCTTTATCTTGTCCTGTGACGCATCACAGCTTCACAGTATAATCCTCAGTAAAAACATAGGTTCACTTACTATGAGTCCACTGCCCATCTTCAGATAAAAGGCCTGGACCTTGGATAACTCACAACTAAACAGAGAAAGCCCATTGGTTAATATTAAATCCTCAGACCACACTGGCCCCATTCCTGGGCACACTGTGTTGGCCACCAAGATCAGGCATAGTAGCACACACCTGTAATCCCAGCACTGGGGAGGTTGAAAACAGGAGGATCTCTATGAATTTAAGCTGTGTAGTGAGACCCTG
This sequence comes from Myocastor coypus, assembly GCA_004027025.1. Taxonomy (NCBI): domain Eukaryota; kingdom Metazoa; phylum Chordata; class Mammalia; order Rodentia; family Myocastoridae; genus Myocastor; species Myocastor coypus. The sequence continues at coordinate 44,867 of PVJA010014027.1, forward strand.
TATCAAATGCATAAAAAGTAAGTAAATCCTGCTCAAGGCTGTTTCATACTGCTCTTCATCACCCATGGACCTCCTGTCATATATTCCTTTTTGTGACATATCCTGCATTTGTCTGTGCCCTCCCTCCTATGACCATAGTTGAAAGGAATCTAGCAGGCTCATGTATTATGAGCCAATTTTATCCTCCCGGTATTAAATATTGAGTTCCTGAAGCACAAGGCCCATGTGAACAAAACCTGACTGACGTGGTGATGAAGGACCTTGGGAAGCAAGCGGTGAGGATTTAGCATGGCTGGTTGTTGTTTGCAAACTGCGTCTGATGGCAGGAGTAGAGAAAGAACTCTAAGGCTTCGTAGTTTGCTGTGGTCCAATCTCTTATGTGAAGGATATTTGGAGGAGAATGGTTAGGGTGGATGTTGGAGTGCCCCCATATCATCAGGATGGCTAGCTCTGTGTGGACCCCTTTAATGTGGGCTTCCCTCTTCGGAGTAACTTCATGGCTTCAAATCTGTTGAATTTCTAGAATCTTGACTACTGCATTCTGTGGTGTAGAATTTTTGTCATGGCTAATTGGAGTTTTATGTGCCTCATGTCTGATATGTCAAATTCTTTTTCCCTGCTTGGAAAGTTTTTTGCCATGACTTCTGTGAACAGGTTTTTAAAAATCTCATTTGTATTATCTTCCACTTTTTCACTGACTTCAGACAACCTTATTTTATTCTTTGTATCACCTAGGAGCTACTGGACTGACTTCTTGTGGTCTCTTGTTATTTTTGAGACATTTTTCTCTCCATGATCACTAACTGCATATCTTCTGTATCTGAGATCCTTTCCTCACATTGGCTCATTGTGCTGAGCGTACTTTCAGTGGAATTTTTAATCTTCTGGATATCTGTCTGAATCTGTTTCATGGATTCTATTTTTTTCCTATATGGGTTGGGTATTCTAATTTCCTATCATTTTCCTAAGTATCTCTATTTTTTATCTGTATCTGTTCTAGTGTTAGTGAGCAAGTCTTTCATTATAGTCACCAACTCTGTAGTTATTTGAGAAATTACTGCTGATTTTATTTTTCTACAACCTCCTTCATCTGCTTTTTACTTCCACTGTTACCACTTCAGAGATTCCAGGTGGGTGCTGTTGAATTGTTCTACCTCATTTCCTCCTAGGTTTGCCTGTGGTGAACTGGAAGTCTAGGATTGCAGCTTGCTTAAGTATCATCTCTGTTTCTATTTTGTTTTTTTTTAGTTTAATTTCTGGGTTGATGCCTGTAGATTAAAGAGTAGCTTTATTGTTAGTATTTGGAACTCTTAGGAAATGACTACACAGATGTGCCTTCAAAGTGTAGCTGGATTTGGGTTCTGAGTCTTGCAAGATCTTCTTCAATTTATTGGAATGGGAGGTTGCTGCCTGCTTGGCCCAGCTCCTGGTTCTTTTGCACTAACTTATATAATATTATGTCCTTTAGGCAATGCCAGTCTTTGTATATCAGGGAGAACAACTGAGTAGAAACATTATGTCACCTTGATTTAAGTAGTACAATCGTGAATAATAGTGACATTAAACAACCTACAAAATTATGGTAACCATTATTTTGCCACCTTTAACCATAAGAACTCGATTTGTGGTTATATACTAAAGTCTAAAGTGAACCAGGACATTGTATGCAGTAAATATTAGCCCTCAATATGGTAACTGTATCTTCACTTCAAGGTGTGTATTTGCTGTCACTGGTAGACCGTGTGGGAAGACAGAGTTCAGATCTGTGTTATTTAATCCCAGCAAGCCAGCCATAGCTCTAAGGCATGGTAGTTGATAATCCCAACAAGACTGCACCTTTAGTTCCACTAAAGTTCATGCTGGGTTTGGCTGGGAGGTGGGACCTCATTTTTCATCCTGTAATGCTCTCTGTGCCTCTGCTGGCTTGAACTCAGCTTCCTGCCAGCTTGAACTCAGAAGCCTGATGCTGTCACTGGAAGCCACTGGATAGAGCCACTAGATGGAGCCGGCCTGCAGCTGCTCTGAGCTCCAGGCTCAGCTGGCCCCTCTCCAAGATGACTCCTGGCCAATCACCCCCTCCTAGGGGACATCTCAACATAGATAACTTAGTCTGATGTATCCATTGCTCCATTTCTCCTGTGTGTTTCTCTGTGGAGGCCTCTGAGGTCACTAGTAGTACCTGTGCACCTGCAGGGTCAAGTCATCCTTCCACACAGTGAGTTCAGACACAGGGAGAAAATACTGCCTGCCATGTCCTCCTTTGTTGAGGGGAGAGGAAAGAGGGGAGAGTGGAGAGAGGGCTGGTCGAGGTGGTTGTGGTGGTTTGAGGATGTAGCTCAGTATGAAGGCCCTAGGTTCTATCTCCCAAGACAAATAGTTCACAGAAAGACCTGGTGACCAGAGTTTACAGGACAGGTGATGCTATTAAGCCCCAACCTCTATGTGCTGTAACCTCTGGTCACCAGGCCTTTCTGTGTCCTCTGGGCCACCAAGGAGAGGCAGCAGGGACCTGCTGGTAGCATACAGAAAGCTTTGTGTGAGTGTTCACAGCAGCCTTGTGCACAGGAGCTGCCATGTGGGAACAGTGGCCATCTATACTACCTGGTGACTGGTCACCAAGTGATGGTCCCCATGATGGAGAGTGGGGTCAGCTGTCAAGATGGGGCAGTGTGGACACATACTACATTGTGGGGTGGGTGGGCCTCAGAAATATGCCTGAGACAAGAGCGAGGCACAGAAGGCCACACATGGTGTGGTTCTGTTTATCTCAGTACCTAGAGCAGCAAAACCCACTGAGACAGAATCTAGGATAATGGTTGCCTAGGGGCGGGATAAAAAGGGGAGCAATTGGCAGTGAGTTTCCTTGTGGGGTGATGAAATGTCCCCATATTAGATATTGATGTGGGCCATATACCTCTGCAAATGTCTTAAAAACCATTGCCTTTGTTCTAAAGGACAAATCATATGGTGTGTGGATTCCAGATCAGAAAAGCTGTGTTCAAAATCAGCTTGGTGTGTAGATGAATTGTGTATCACAATTAACCCCACAAGAAAAAGGCTCTGTGGGGAGGTGAGGGCAACTTCTCAACAAGGGTTTTCAAGGTCTGTACCAATTTTCATCTCTTTGTTTGAGTCCTGCCTTGGATAGGAGAGAAGGAAGGGAGGGAGGGTGGGGGAGAAGAAGGGAGGGATGAAAGGGGTGATGGATGAAAGGAAGAAAGGGAGGGAAGGAAAAAGGAAAGGAGGGAAGAAGGGGAAGTGGAAAGAAGGAAGGAAGGAAGGAAGGAAGCAAGCAAGCAAGCAAGCCCTTCCCTGCATGCCAGGGTCAGATCCTTCAGACTAGCAGTCTGGATGTCACCATTGGAGCCACTAGGTTCAGCAGAAGACATGGAAGCGACTTTATCTGTAAAACAGTAGCAAATCAGAGGGGTCCTAA
>PVJA010014028.1:0-48305 GCA_004027025.1 Myocastor coypus
TTTTTTTTTTTTTTTTTTTTTTTTTAGTTTTTTTTTTTGTTGTTGTTGTTATGACATTTCTAAACTCAGAAAAAGATGCTTAATGTCAGTTGTGAAGAGTTGGTAGAGGCTTTAGCTACCTCTGAAAGTTATAGATGTGGCCTCATTAAAGTTCAGGTCTCAAGTAGACCACAGAGGCATTAAGGAGAGGGAGATGGGGAATGTATCTTATTCATCTTTGATGACTAGTGCCTAATTCTGTGTTTGGTGTGTGGCAAACACTCAATATTTTGGTTAAGAACCTTATTTGGTTAGCTGACATGATAGCAAAGAGATGTCTGGTATATGACTGACTGGGTGGTTAGCACATCTTTCCATGGATCAACTCAATGTCCTTACTCCCTAGAGGTGGAAAACTGTCACTGTTCTGGAGCAATCATCACAGAGAGAGCACCCTACTCAGGTAGCTGCAGGACAAGGGTATATACATAACTGTCTTTATTCTGGGAGTAGGGACAGGGATCTGAGGATTTCTATATCAAGACCCTTCTACTCCTTCAGTAGTTTGTTTCTCTGGGTCTGAAATTAACATTCATCTAAAGTGCAAGTACAATGACTATCACATGAAAAGTATTGAGAAATCACACATGAAACTATACAGGGTTATTTTTACTATCATCATTAATTGTATGTGATGGCTGACCTCCTACTGAAATAAAATTATAGCTTACCATGTGGATATAAAAAATAAAATAAAGTGCAAGTACATCACAGACTGTGGCCCATGGATTCTCATAGGCACAAGGAAAAATTATATAAGGAAATTTGCAATGACCACTGACTACAAAAATCAGGTATCCCAAAACCTGTCAAACCAGAATTAAGCTGTGGCTCTCTGCACAGTTCATGACATAATTGCCCAGCAGCACAGCTGAGAATGATGTTTCTTAGTTTGAAGGCCCAGGGGAATGGTTAGTGCACAGATGCTGGTGTCTGTGAGCATGGGAAGGAAGGAAGCCAGACACAGGTGCTGCCGAGCATGGTGAGCAGCTGCAGCTCACAGTCTTGCCCTTGTCTTTGCTTCCTCTGGTTTTTTTATTTGGCTGTGGACCCAGGTTTTGGGCTGTGACTAAGGTTCTGTGATCTTTATGGCTAAGTAGACTTAAAAGCAGAAGATGCTCCGCACTGTGAAGATGGATTTGTGTCAAGTGGTAAACAAATTGGCAGCAAGTGTCTACATTTTGGCTTCCACAGTAGTCAGATGGGACAGGGTTTGATCAAAATTGGCTGCTTGGAACAAGAGGCTGTTTTGGACAAATGGTTCAAAGTGGGTGGGGCTGGACATTCAAAGAAGAGAGATGAGAAGCAAGAACCAGAATTTAGTCCTTGTAATCACTTATCATGCAACATAAACTTGAGTCCTTGAAATGGTCTTTGCCTCAGTTTCACTTTTTGACCCCAAGTTTCTCTTTCTTTTTTTTAAATTTTATTTTTTATTATTTTTAAAATAATTTTTAAATTTTATTTATTTATTTTTTCTTGTTTCAGAACTTTTGTTTGTTTATTTATTTATTTTTATGGCCAGCTCAGTCTGCCCTGATGGCAGGGCTGGCGCAGCAGGTGGTGCCAGGAATTGAAATGCGGTCCCTGCAGCCACCTAGGCTTTTCTAAGCAGGCGCTTTAGACCACTGAGTCATCTCGCTGGGCCCCCAAGCTTCTCCTTCATCTCTATATACTTCTCTTGTTCTGGCACCTCCTAACTGTACGAATTCAGTTGTCTGAAGATGTCTCTGTTAAACTTCTTTGCAATAGAAAATTTCTGTGGCTGTTTTATGTCATGTACATGTAAGCCTGAATTTAGATGATACATTACCTTTACCTGTGACACTAAAAATATCTCAAGGGAGGAACTTTTCCATGTGCAACAAAGTAAAATTCAGCTATACAGCTCAACAAGATAAAATTCATGCTCTCTTCCCTTGTTCATATATAAACAGTGGCATGAAAAGGAGCTATTTGTAGTTAACTGCCTATGGTCCAACTTCTTATTTCTTTTGTGTCTAATAAGAAGATCTTATTATCGCTCTGCTATTGTCCCTAGCTTGAAACCCTAGCATCTCCTCTCTTGAAAAGTTGAGACTGTGAGGACCTGGAAACTGAAATTTTAGTTTAGAAGTCTCTGCAACTAGAAGCAAGTTTCTAAAAATGTGCCATGTTATGTAATTCAGGGAAGGCATGGAAAAGTACCAGCTGGTGTTGAGCTGGAGGCTTTCCTGCCTCTGACTCACCAGGGCAAAAGTACTTGAATTAAGATGCATCTCAGAAAAGGCAAACAAAAGCCATTCATTCTCTAGGGCTTTGTGTTTATTGTCTGGAGTTGAGATGTAACCATGGGACAGAGGCTGCCTGGGCACATAGTGAGAGCTACAAAATTTGTTCTTATGTCCCTAAAGACCAGCTTCCAGGGCCCCTCTGGTCCCACAGCCTCACCTCTGTATCTCTGACTCCATACTCTGCCAGGTCGAGGCCTGCAACCGTCGTCCCCAAAGGCTTTCCCAGGTCAGCCAGTGATGTCTGTGTCCTGTGACCCTGGAATCTGCTCTGGATTGCAAAGTACTATTAATGAGAAATTAGACATGCTCTTGCGCTGTGTCAGCTAACAATAGGGTTCTTTAAAAAAATAACATAATGTTTTTTTAAATAAATTTCTATTGTTAGATGCTTGTAGTATGAAATGATTACTTTCTCCCAGGGAGTTGGTACGTGCTTACAATGCATCTTACTAACTCTAGTTTGTCACACTGTTTCTCCTTCACAGGAAGAGCTAAGGCATGGGTGGCCGGTGGAAGACCTTCAGGGCTGGGCTGGGCTCAGGGCTGACCGTGCCTTACACCAAGATCCTGAGTGCAGAGCGGCTGTAACACATGTGTTTATGGGGTGGGATTCACAGCCTGCTTCATGATACTGTACAGGGGAGCCCTGTCTTGTACCATGGGCATTCAGGGAGAGAGATGCACTTTGAATTTAGGATCTAAATAGGAAATAACTTCTCCCACCAAAGGAAAATTGATCTGCATTTCATCCTAGTGTTGATGCTCTGGCTGTGAGAGCACAGCCCGGGGCTCCAGGATTGGACAGGGGTGCAGGGCCACTGTTCATCTTCCTCAGCTACCTCCCCAACCCCCCATTTCTCTTCTGTGTTCAGGAAGGGAGCAAATGTGCATGGGTGGTCTGGCCCCTGCTAGACTCTCAGTAGGAGGAAGATGAGACTACCTTTCTATGGGAGCTTCCTATCTACAAGAAGATTTGGCAAAGCTCTGAGAGGGTGGTTTGTCTCAGACACAAAAGCCAAGGGAGAGAAATCAGAAAATACAAAGGGAAGAGGAGGTAGGGCTCATTCCTACAATTTTGTCAGAGAATGTGGAGCCTCTGCAACAGTCTGAGATGTCTTCTTTTCTCTAGGAGGCCCCTCCAGGCCTCAGAGGTGCTCAGATGATTTGAGGGCTGCAGGAAGCCCTTGGGGAGCCATTGCCTTCCAGCTCATCCCATGTTCCAGATGGGGCTCAATATCTCTTGAGTGATACCTGGGAAACCCTGGCTATGTACCTAGGTTGAATAACAGCAGACTGTTTATTTGTTCCTGTGACTGTCACCTTTTCATTAGACAAATTAAATCAAAATTTCTGGGAACCCAGTGTCGATATTTTAAAGCTCCCTAGAAGATGCCAATATACATGGGGAATGATACATGATTAGTGCAAATCTCTTATTCTTTGTAGGTAGAAGAACAAAAAGTCGGTTCTCTTGTGGAACTGCCCTTTCAGACACTTAGAGATATTGCTGAGTCACTCACCAGTATTTTCCTCCTCCGGCTTTATTCTTTACTTTGGGGTTCTTTGTCTTGTTTGAAATTTGCACGTTATCATCTTTCGATTCTAAACTCTTTGTATCTCTCTCAAGTTGTAGAAAAAAGAAGGAAAAAGTCTCCCAAACATGGCCTATTATAAATTCTAGTGGAAAATTTTTTTATCTGCATTATATGATTTTTTTCTTTAATATAATTTCAGGTACTGACTGGTTTCTATAGAATCATGCCCTGTTTTTATGATGTTGTTCATCTATAAAGTAGTATGAAAAATGGTATTTACAGTGACCACTAATGGATGGGTTACCTGAGTCTCCTGTGCCTTTCAGAAGGTATATTGTCCTTGGATTACATGTTAACCTATGACCCATTTCTGCTAAATGCTAACTATGCCTACATATTAGGTACCAATTAATGTCCAGGAAATATCAGACAGTTCTACGGAATAGAATTTCAGAGCTGGGAGGGAACAAAGGAGTCACATGTCCTGGTATCTTATTTTACATATAGGAAAACAGGATTCAAGTCACACAGAAAGAAAGTGGCAGAGGCCAGATTCCAACTGAGTTCTTTTAATTTCCAGCCCAGTGATATTTCCACTATAATAAGTATCACTTGGGTTTCAATTGTTAACAATCATGCTCTAATCTACTTTTTACACTTTGCTGTTTTGGGGCCTGGCCAAGCTGTGCATGATTTCAGGCCCAGAAGTCACCCACAATTCCTGGCCTTTATTTAACCACTGTGCTTCACTTCATCTGCATGAATAATTACAGGCTTGTGAACCAAGGATTTAGGAAATATTCCTCATCCTCAAACCCCACCTATTACAAATAAAGTATAAAGAAGTGCCTAAAATATGAATGCAGCCAGTCAGTCATCCATCTACCTTAAAAGGCTCTAGATCCAACAAATGTGGTCTAGTTAAGAGAAGGAAAGGCATACATATGTTACTTTCAATAGTTTCACACACACACACACACACACACACACACATACACAACATACATAATCCCTTGACATATCTATACACTGTTGAATATTTAGCTTTTTTCTAATGAGAGTGCAAGTCTTGCCATTACTCCTATTGGTTTATAACACAAATTTTGTAACTTATATCATCTACGGAGACTAGTGAGTGTCATATTTGAAGAGCTACAGAAAACAGTAGGAAAGGCATGCTACACTTACTTGCTAGCCAGTCGAAGTTCCATCTAAGTTTAGTGTTCACTGGTCTGGGAAAGCTACACGTACCTAATATATTTTGTACTTACTAAAATTAATGTAATTTACCTGAAGTTAATAATACTGTAGCTAAAACGAAACCACCAAGCTGTGTTTCCCAAGTGAGATTTCACAAGATGGCCTGGCGCCTCTGAGACTTAGGCTTCTGATTTTTATGACTCTAGCACCAAAGAGGTGGGGTGGGCCTCGTCTCCATGTGCTCTGCGCAGCACGCACCACACCCCTTCTACGAGGCTCACGGAGCTGCTTGTCGTGTTTAGCTTGGATTCTTCCTTTCCAGTTGTTCCATTTTTCTTACAGGGCAGCAAAAGTAGACTTGTAAGTGCGCTGAAATGAGCTCTAAGTGGTTATACTTTTTAAAAATTTAAAACCCTTTTTTTTTTTTAAATATTATGGTCAGCTCAGCCTGCCCTGGGGGTCGGGCTGGCACAATATGCAGTGCCAGGGATTGAACTACAGTCTCTGCAGTTGCCTAAGTTTGCCTAAGCAGATGCTTTAGATTGCTGAACCATCTTGTTGGCCCCTAAAACACATTTTTGATTGACACATCCTACTTGTACATATTTTTGAAGCACAACTGATGTGTAGTGAGAAACACAGGCTCATTAGCTCTTCCAACACCTTCAACTTTGCTCACTTCTCTCTCTCTCTCTCTCTCTTTCTCTCTCTCTCTCTTTCCTTCCTTCTTTCAATTTATGTATCTTGTCCAAGGTCTCACTAGCAGCTCAGACCTATAGTAATCCCCCAGTTTTAGCCTCCCTAGCACTGGGATTACAGGCACACGTCACCTCGGTCGCTGGCTCAGCATGCCTGGAGGCTGGGCTAGGACAGTGTGTGGTAGCAGGGTGCTCATTTCTTTAGAGTGAATATATTCAAATTCTTTTCCTTTAACTAGTGTCACTGTTAGTCTAGCAATAACCTTCACTCTATTGAAAAGGGCCCTATTGAGCTAAATGTGAACTCGTGCCTCCCCACTGGCCCTTGGTCACACTGTCTGCCACCGTTCCCCTTGCGTTCTTCCTAGTCTCTGGTGACCACTACTCTATCTCAACTTCCTTGAGACCAACCTTCAAAGATTCCATCTATGATTGAAACCATGCTGTGTTTATCTTCCTGTTCCCGGCTTACTCATTTATTCCTTGTATTTCTTTAGGTCCCCAACCACACTGTCACAAAAGATAGGATTTCATGTTTTTTCAGAGACTAAAAATGGAACCTAAAGACAAACAAGCAACCTCCCTATGGCATATATGCCCCAAGGAAAGGATATGGCATGCTGAGAAGACCTGCACTCCCACATTAGGGAAGTGCTATTCTCAACGGACAGGATGTGGAAGCAACATAACGTCCATCAACAGATGAGAAGATGACGAAAATACAGTGTGTACGCTTCTGAGGGGCTGCTGGAGGAAGCCTCAGAGGCCTCCTGTAGGCCTGAAATAGGTCACTCAGCCTGGTTTACAGTTAGATAACCTCACTCCTGGACACAGACTGCCCATGGGACTGTGGGAGTCAGTCCTGGTGGTCAGAATTTCCACCTCTGTTGACACAGATACGTGAGTCACGGGAGCCACAAGAAACTCTGCAAACCATTATATGAAGCCAAACCTTTGGTGGCTTTGTCAGAATGCTTATTGTTTCTCAGCAAGAAGAGGTGTGGGGGAGCATTGTGCCTTTTAGTTTTGAACTTGAAGAACTCTGAGCTTTTCAAAGGTGCAGTAATGACCTTTGAAGAAAGCACAGAGCTTTCTTTTGCTTTGGCATGGTAAAACAGGATCACAGGACACTAGCACTACAGGAATTTGACCTAATTGTGCCGGGAGAAACAGAGAGACGCTGGAGGTTGGTGGATCCACCCAGTACTAAGGGGCACCGACCTCATGCAGGGAAGAGCAGCCTATTGTCCTCACTTCTAGTCTAAGTTTTCCTGCACAACACATGGCCCTTGTATGCAAACCCTGTGCAACTTCACGCAGTGATGCACCTTCCACTTTATATGTCATTGTCCAGTCTGTGTACTTCGAAATGTTCTATGGAAGAAGAGGCATTATAGAGTTTTAGTGCACATCCCTGTGGTAGTGAATTTTCTGTCACTGTGGCAAATGATGTAGTTTATAGAGAGACAAGTTTTATTCTGGCTCACAGCCCCAGAAGTTCCGGTCCACAGTGTGTGGCTCCAACTTGCACCGCTGGCCACTTCTCTCTGTCCCAGTTGCCCTCTTCAGGATCCTGGCCCGTATGAATTTTGTTCTGCTGTACCTTTCCACCCTGATGCTTCTGCTTTGAGGCCAGCTGTGTGGACGGAATTCTCCCAAACCACCAACTAAATTAAACCTTCCCTCATTGAAATTGTGAACATCAGGAATCACGCCCAGTAGTGGACAAGTTGAGTAATCCATGATGTAGTGCTCTAATGTGAAGCTGGAAGGTGTGAGGTGATACGCTGCAGCTTGAGCTGATTTGACAAGAGTTGGCCCTGGAAGTACAGAAGCAGCACAGGGTGAGAATAACTCTATGGAGTCTGAGTTATGCTTTTATCAGTATCTTCCTTTGAAACCAGGAGAAGAAACATTACTACAAATAATTTTGTTCCTTGCATTGAAAATATAATGTTGCTTGAGTTACACTTAAGAAAATCCACCACCATATGCACATACAACTCAGATTGCTTTACTGAAAAGCGCCATATTGAGCTAAATGTATACTTGTGCCTCTTCACTGCCCCTTGGTTACACTTTCTGCCACCGCAGGTCCTCAGAAGTGAGAAACACAGCAGCTCTATTCCTAATATCTAGTGCCTGCTCTATGGTCTCCCAGTGGCCATAGTTATGTCCCCCCACCTTGGATGAGGTGCCCTGCTGTGAGGTGCAGGCTCCAGATACCCATCCCCCACCTGGAGGGCCTAGGGCCTCAGCTTGCAGGGCCAAGCGAGTCAATATACTGTAGGGTGAACAACCAGGGTGCAGGTCTGTGCTGCTGGGCTTGATGTCCTTGCCGTGAAGCAGGTGATGGACGGCACTGTACATTCCCACCTCACCTCCCACCCAGAAGCACTGACATTATTCTCCTTTTATCAGTGTGAGGCAAAGGGGCACTGTCTGAAGCCGCTTCCTTCAGCCATGTCACTGGTGCATGGCCGGGCCAGGAGTCCAGCCTAGGTGATGTGCCTCTAGGCCCACATCCCTCTCTGCCACAGTTTCCCTGTTCCCCCTTGCTATGAATTCCAGTTCTGCTTCAGAATGACTGAGGTTTGGGTAGAAGATTCATCTCTGTCTTTGCGGTGAGAAACGCAAGTAGCTCACATATGGGGTTGGACCTGGCAGGTACTAAGGATGCTCAGTAGCTGCAACTGTGATGAGGAGCTTCCTGTCACACTGAATCATCACACTCAAGTCTCTCATTTGCTTGGTCCCCAGATGACTGCCGGCCTTATTAGCATGATGGGCGATGACCAATGAGGGTCCCTCGTCCTGGTATTCAATGGATGGATATGTTTAATTCCCCTCCTATGGGCTGAGGTGATAGCTCAGTGGCATACAAGCCTGCCTGGCAAGTACAAGGTCTTGAGTTCAATCCCTGGTACCAATACAAACACACAAACAAATAAACAAACAAAAAAACAAACCCAAACCCAAATGAAACATTCATTCATATCACATATGCCTGCTGGCTTCCCATGGGGCTATAGCTATTTGTTGCTCAGTATTTGTTCTTTTGGAGTCTTGTACCACAGAGATTTAGTGAGCTTTCTGTGGTGAGGCCTCCTCAAGCTAGTGACAATCATAGCTGATGTCATGACAAGTGGGGAGTAACTTTACACCAAGAAATCTAACAGGTGAATCCATGGGCTTGCAGGTGAAAGCAGGCCACTCTTGAAGACATGCTGAGGTTTTAACTGAGAGAGGACGGGAATCACACCTCCAGTGTGTTTTTCTCCTTCTGAATGTCTGAGCTTATGAATGTGAGGAAAATAACTAGAGTGTTACTCTTGTAAGGATCTAGCTGGGTATAGAGATGCAGGTCTGAATCTCAGTACTTTGGGAGGCTGAGGCAGGAGGACTGCAAGCTCAGCCTTGGCAACATGGCCACTTAGTGAGACCTTGTCTCAAAATACAAAGATAGGTAGATAGACAGATAGGCAGACAGGAAGAAAGAAAGAAATAAAAAGGAAGGAAGGAGGGAAGGAAGGAAAGAAGGAAACAAGGAGACATAGTGCCCTTCTTGTGTGTGTCCTATGTTTATCTGGGTGTGTTGTGCTCTAGGCACTCAGTATGAGGACCAAAATCTGCAGCTGGTGGCTGAGTGAGGCATGTGGGTGCCAAGCAAGTGATGCGAAAGGTTCTGGCTTGCTGGGATGACTACCAGGGTCCTTGTGGCCCTCTGAAATTAGAGCTTTCTCTTCCATCTCTGAGCTGCCTAACTAAGAAGAGACTCACCAGTTCCTGGCACCAGAAAGCTTCCAGGCATCTACCTGATGGGCTGGGAGTCTTTCACCTTTGCTTTGCTCCACAGCACCACCCAAAGCAGAAGTGCAGGGGGCCTCTTCCTCACTTCCTGTCCCTTGATGGTGATGGTTGTTTGGGAGGAGCTGGTGGAAAATTTAGTGACTGGAACTTCTTCCTCTGTGGAGTTTCCACTGAGCTGGTGGCTGGGCTGTGCTGAATGGGGGCACTCACTGGCTGAAGTCCTGGCTCTCCTCTGTCATCAGCTTGGTGCTACCTGGTGCTTGCCTCGTGGAGGGAGTGCTGAGTCCAGCAGCCCGGAGCCTCTGGGGGCTGCAGGGGGTTTCTCAGGCAGAGGCATCCCTCCAGCTTTCTCTCCCAGCCTCCTCCGCTTTCACGCTTTCCAGACTTCCAGAGTGGAAACTGCTCCACCAGGAGGTTCATTCCTCTGCCCAACAGCAGCTAAGGGATTTTCTTGCCAGATGCTGGCAGGGGATGCCACAGTACACTGGCAGGACTCTGTGCTTCATAAGGAAGAAGTGGAGAGGATGCTGTGTGGTGTACACACACACACACATGCACACCTGGAAGCGCACATATACACGAACTCATAGACACATAAACACAGTGGGCAACACTGACACACACACATCCATATATACATTCATGCACCCAAATGCAAACAGACGTAGTCCAATTCTGTTGCTGTACGACAAAATATGTGAAATATCTGACTTGGGAGGATACCAAGGGTCCCCTCCAAAGGCATGTCCCAACTATGCACCTTCCTCCTTGAGATCCCACCACCGTCCAGTGGTGCCACAGGCTGGCAACTAAGCCTGTGATATACGACACAACCCAGATTCAAACTGCAGCATGTACCCAAGGGGAAACAGGGATTACAGGGTTGGAGACTTAGAGATGAACAAGCTTCAGCACAGATTGAAAATTTTGAGATTGCAAAAACCAGAAAAGATTAAAAGTAGACTTAAGGATCAAACATAACATAAAGGAAGTAATAGAGAAAAATTGTTTATGTTTAAAATTTGAGTGGGGGGACTGGGGAGATAGCTCCATGGCACAAGCATTTATTTGCCTGGCAAGTGCAAGATTGTGAATTCAAATCCTGGCTCTGCAAAAATAAATAAATAAATAAATAAATAAATAAATAAATAAAATTAAAAAAAAAATTTGAGCAGAAAAGGAACTTTAGGACAGACAGAAGAACCAAACATGAATTGTGTGGTCAAGAAATCCTTTAAAAGGCTGGGGAGATAGCTCAGTAGAATAAGCACTTGCTTGGCAAGCACAAGGTCCTGAGTTCAATCCCTGATGCAGGAAAAAAAAATCTTTTAAAGTTTTAATTTTTCTCAAAGGTATATATGTTCCAAATTTAAACAGTTACCTAGTTATAGAAGGTTCATGGTTTAAAACAAAAACAAAAACAAAATCAGCATTTCTCCTACCCTCTTTGAGGAAGTAATCACTTGCATTGCTTTTATCAATTGCTGGTACTTTTCTTTTTTATACCAGAGATCAAACTTGACTTTATCTCCATGGAGCAGAGGTTTCTGTTTTCTCTGGTCACCTTCTGACCAGGCATTCACAGCTTTCTCAGCCTTTGGCCTCCTAAATTTAATCAGATTAGTATTTTAGTTTTACCTCAGTAATTATGTAAAAGCTATTTAAAGCTGAGTCATACAGTCTATCGCATTAGTTATTTATTTCCATGCAACAAACTCTCCCTTCATTTAGCAGCCTGGGAAAACAAGCGTCTTCATCTCCCTGTGTCTTTGCTTAGGAGGCTGGGTGTGGCTGAGGAGCTGGGTTCGCCAACTCCGAGTCTCTGAAAAGGCTGCCATGGCAGCTGCTGGCCCAGCACAGGTCCTTAGCATTGCGGGGAGGATTCATTTCGCGGGTTCCACCCAGGCCTCAAGTCCCTCGCTGGCTGTTGCTAGAGAGATCAGCTCTGCCCCCTGGCCTTTCCTTAGGGTAGCCCATGGCGTGGCAGCTGGATTTTCTCCAAGTGTGGGTGGGAAAGAACACAATGAAGATTTGTCTTTTTTGTCACTTCATCTCTCTCTTTCTCTCCCTCTCTGTCTCTCTGTCTCTGTCTGTCTCTCTGCTGCTGCTGCTGCTGCTGCTGCTGCTGCTTGGCTAATTGAGATAGGGTCTCACAATACAGATCAGGTTGGCCTTGAACTGTCATTGTAGCCCAAGCTGGCCTTGAACTGCAGGAATTTTCCTGCCTCAGCCTCCCAAGTGCTAGAATTATAGATGTGCACCACTGATACCAGCTTTTGTCATCTAACCTCAAAAGTGACACTATCATTTTCTGATGGAAAGACATTAAATTTGTGTGCTAATTGTTGACAAAATTTGGTACATATTTATGTTTTTGTCTTTTCAGCATATGCTTTCATTTACTTAGAATGTTTTAGATACTCAAAATAGATTTTATAGTTTTCTGTCTATGAAGTCTTTCTTGTTAATTTGTTGAACATTTTTTCTTAATATAGTAGTCCCTTGCTATTTTATGGTTGAACTTTCACAGACTCACTATTTCTCAGGTTTCAAAAAAAATATTAATCTAAATTATTTAGCAGGGATTCTTCACTATATCATGAGATTTTGTTGTTTCCTACAATACATGTATGTTGTTAGAATTACATGGGTTTATGAGTTTAGAAAATGGTTAAGAACATTAGAAGTGTTTTTAAAAGTGTGGTAAAGGTTTATAAGAGTGTGGGAAGAGTTTACAAAGCCTTAAAATATATATAAATACTAAAATAAATATAATGTCACTGCTTTGCTGATTTTCACTTCTCACGAGAGTATCTGTAATAGAACCTCCTTGATGAGCGAGGGACGGCTGAATAATGCCTTACAAACTTTTTCTGTAAAGGGTGGCATAATAGCTATCTTTCACTTTATGGGCATATAAGCTACTTAGCTTTGCCACTGTAAAGTTAAAGTAGCCCGCCACTGGACAACACTTAGGTTAATGACTGTGTTTGTGTTCTAATAAAACTTTATTTACAAAATAATGGGCAGTGAACTGAACCAGTGTACTTGGACTGCAGTTTATCGATTCCTGATTTAGGACTTCCACCAAGGAAAGGGCTTATTAACTTGAAAACACAGCAGGAAAGGCAAATCTTTGTTCATTTGTCTCAGGGGCATCTCGCTGGTTCTAAAATCTGAAGATTGTTTTGGAAAGTGCCTTAATCCTTTAGTTTCTCCACAGCATATTAAACTGTAGCATGCATCAGATCTTATTGAATTTACTTGTGCTTGGGTCTGACCCTCTGGCAAAATCTCTTGAGGCAGTGGCTATGCTTTTCCTATACTTGTGACTTTCTTGACACACTGGCATGGGGTGGGCATCAATATGCTTTAGTTAAATGAGTTAACAAAATGCAGGAAGAGATGATTTTTTAGAGTATATGAGATAAGGAAGAAGCTGTTACTTCCATTTATGTAAAGTTTTTATGTTTCAGAATTTAAGAACAGTTTCTCTGTGAAGGTGCCTTTCTGCCTAGTCCTTGTCATTATTATTATTTTGTGAGAAATGGGGTTCAGCATGAGCCTGCTGGATTTTGACTTTAATATACTCTAGGTCAGTGTTTCTCAATCTTTCTAATGCTGTGACTCCACAATACAGTTCCTCATGTTGTGGTGACTCCAAACTAAAAAATAATTTTGGTGGCTACTTCAAAACTGTAATTTTGCTACAGTTATGATTTGGAATGTTTTTAGGTGACCCTTGTGTTTTGGTCTTACGACTCCCGCCAGGGTTGCGACCCAGAGGTTGAGAACTGCTGCTCTAGGTCCTTAGTCCCTGCATTGTGGATTATAGGTGTCCACTGAGAGCTGCACTGTGGCTCTGTTGTGTGTGTGCCATGCATGTGTCATGTGTGTGCATATGCCATGTGTGTGCTGACTCGTGGGGCAAACAGCACACTCTACATGGCTTGAGTCCTTGACCTAGATCCGTCCTTTTGCTAATGTGCTGATCGTCACCCATGAAAGAAGGGAAAAATCATAATCCCAATAGCAGAAAAGTGTAGGAACCCCCCAAACTGTCAGCTTCCTGACTGTCAGCCGCAGTGAGCAGCACCATTCCAGCTCCTGACCATGAGCCCAACCTGGAAACTCAGACCCAGGCTTCTGTGCCTGGGAATCTACCTGATCAGATGCGCTTCATGGATACACGTGGCAAATGCTCAGAGCTACAACACACGCTGAGCTATCTGTCCAATTAGATGAGCCTAGTCAGCAACAGACTGGGAAAAGAGCGAGTCACAGATACAACCCCAGGAGGAAAAATTAAATCCATGTTGCTATGAAGAAGCAGAGAAATAGATTTATGATCTATTTTTTCAAACTCAAATACTGATCGTATTAGAATAAGAATGTTTGGGAGACATAATTTGAGAAAGTTTTTCCCAGACACATATATTCCCAGGCTCCTTTTTGGGTCCATGAAGGTGTTCTCTAAGCCAGGACAGCCTAGCTCTCACTGCTTCTCGTGTACTGAGCCCTGGTTTCAAGGGTGTTATGTTGAGTATGTTTTCTGGGAGTCATTCTTTTGCTTCCTTTTCTCCCACTAGTTTTTCCCCATCAGGACTGAAGCCTGCAGTGCCTTCTCAATGTTCTCTATTAGTAGGATGCAGGCAGACAAAATGGAACTCTGAAGCACTAAGACCTCTTGCCTCAAGGGACAGAAGAAATAAAGCTCCTTCCCCACTCTGCCCCAGCGCTCAACTCCTAATCTCAATAGATTTGCTCATGCAAAGTGTTTCATATAAAGGCAGCCGCGTAATAGATGGTCTTTTGTGACTTTCTTCTTTGACTTAATATTAATTTATTCTTTGACTTAATATTTTTGAGGCTTGTGAGGATTTGTCATGTATTAGGACTTCATTCTTATTGCTGAGTAGTGGTCTGTTGCATGGACACACCACATTTGTATACTGAGTCATCCACTGATAAATATGGAGGCTTATATATTTTTTGGCTATCACCCAAGTAAGTTACAATGAAACTTTGTGCATATATACCCATTTTTGCATGGGCATATATTTTAACTTCTATTGGATAGGTAACTATAAGAACTAGCAAGGCATAAGGGAAGCATATTTTTAGCATTTATCTGGTAAACTTTTTCACTCATCACATGCTATGTTTCTCTCAGCAGTGAACAATGGGTCAAAGTTTTCAGTGTCCTTGGCCACATGTACTTGTCACTTTCGTTATAGGTGCCCAGTCTTCCAAGCTGTTGATTATTTCTTTAGTTTCTTGTCGGTACTTGCTGAGGCACAAACTTAAAATTTCGGTGGAACATATTAATCATTTTTTTTCTTTCATCATCTGTTGTTTTTTTCATTTAATGCCCAAGAAATCCTTGACCTAATCCGAGGTCATAAAGATTCACTTTTATATTTTCCTTCAGGAATTTTATATTTTTTAAAAATTTAGGTCTGTAATCCATTTTGAGTTAATTTTTGAACCTTTTTTGTGGTCCAAATTAATTATTTTGAATGTGAATATCCAGTGGTTCACAGTGTCCTCTGATGAAAAGATTCTTCTTTTCCAAATGACATCCCTTGGTACCTTTTGAAAATCAGTGCCAATGCTCAGAGTGACTTCTATTTTATTCCAAGTATCTACACATCTCTCTTTCTTTCTTTCTTTCTTTCTTTCTCTCTCTCTCTCTCTCTCTCTCTCTCTTTCTTTCTGTGGCCAGCTCAGCCCACCCTTGGGTGGTGGCTGGTGTGACATGTGGTGTGGGGATCTAACCATGGTCTCAGTGCACTTGCCTAAGCTTGCCTAAGCAGGCGCCTTAGACCACTGAGCTGTCTCACTGGCCCACACATCCTGTTTTGTGTTAATACTACATTGTCTTTTTTATTTTTATTTTTATTTTTATTTTTGTTTTTAGGCAAAGGTCTACAAGATGTCCAGGGTCTCACTACTATATGGGACTTGTGGTGATCCATCTGTTCACAGCCTCCCATGAGCTGAGATTATAGGCACACACCTCCCTGCCCAGTTTCAATTATTGTCTTAGCATGCTATGGGGTTGGGGCCAGCACTTTAGGTCCAGGAATGACACCCCTGCCCCTGCACCTGCTTGCAGGTACTTTAATCTGCTGAGCTATTTGTCTGGTCCTCACAATGTCTTGATTGCTGGAGTGAAATTTGAAAGTAGGAGCCGGGTGTGGTGGTGCACGCCTGTAATCCCAGCACTCGGGAGGCTGAGGCAGGAGGATCGATGTGAGTTCGAGACCAGCCTGGGCTACAAAAGTGAGCTCTAGGCCAGCCTGAACTGCATAGTGAGACCCTGTCTCAAAAAGACAAAAAAAAAAAAAAAAAAATTGAAAGTAGGAAGTGTTAGTGTTTTGAATGATTTTTTTTAGAGAATAAGAAGTTGCTTGTTGCATAAATTGATTGCATTTAAAGATACAATTAGATTGTCAAAGTTTTCAAAGAGAGCCAGGACTCTTTGGTGAATGTCACAGAGTTTCACGTGCCAAACTGTTTAACAAGTTTCCATACCCCTTATAATGGGTGCGAGTCAGCCTTCTGCGGGTGGCAGAGCATTAGAGCTGAGGTGTGACCTGTTGAGTTGACATTCATTCGTGATTTCTTCCCTGGCACAGTCTGCATCATGCGCTCGGAGGAGACATGACACCTGCTTTCAGGGTGCTCATAGTCCTGTGCATAAACTGCTGGAGACTTAGAGTGGAATTTCTAGGAGTTGTCAACTTAAATTCCTTCACGTTATAGGCACAAAAAAACAGTCTAGAGAGAGAGATGGAGATTTGGGCGAAAGTGATATAGCATGCACGCAAGTAAATAATGAGCAGCACAGGTTTTTGCACATAGTAGGCCTTCAATAAGCATTTGCCATGATTGGCTCTCCAGATGACGTGCATTTACCCTTGGATGTATAAACTCAGATGTAAAGAATTTGCCCAATCCTGTGCTGCAGACGGGATTGTACGCTGAAAGCTTCGCCTGTGCTGCCTGCCTGTCCTCTGGCTCCTGACGGGCTTTCTGGCTCGCAGGCTTTGCTGAGCCTGGCAGTCTGAGTCTGAGAGCTGAGACTTTTTTCTTTCCTCTTCTCTGCTTCTTGTACTAAAAGTCTTGAGAAGGACTGAACACACACCCAGAAGTTTTACCCAAATCATGAGATGAAAAAGGATAAGAAATGAGAGACAGCGCTGAGTGGGAGGTGGGGAGAAGGGGTGGGGTAGAGGAAGTTTGACATCATGTGGTTTAAATGGCTCAAACATGTTTCAGTTCATTAGTTCAAGCAATTTAGACTTTCGGGAAGCCTGGCCCTTCCCCTCAGAATCATTTGTTTAGTCCTGTCTGGTGGGCTTAGCCATTTCCCCAAACTCATGAATGAATAGTTTCCTAGGTGGCTCAGGGCCGTGGCCATCTCTGCCAGGTAGGCAAACAGTTCTGGAGACCCAGCAGCTGGCGTGAATTAAGCTGTCACTGGCACCGAGTCATCAGATGTGAGAAATGTCTGGAATCGATGGAGAAGAGGTCAAGTTTAGCTCAAGGGAAAATTATCAGATTTTGTGTTCTCTGGCACTTAGGGGGGAAACATGAATTTGAGTAGGTAGCAAGATTATCAGAATGGAAAGTGACAGCAGTGTCAAGGTTATAACCAGGAACCTGGGCTAGACAGCCTGGGCTAGATTTAGGGCTCTGTCACAGGCCAGATGGAGAATTGGCAGCTTACACATTTTTTTATTACTTTTAATAAGAAATATCAATATGATAGTTTCATAACACATTAGTAGTACATTCGCAATAATGGACACATTACATATTGTCTTCATAATAGTAATACAGAGCACAGGGTGTGGGCATGCTACATTTTCTAATTGATATTGGTAAGGACAGAGAGAAAAAAAAAAAGAAAGAGAATTCTTCTCTTTGAACTGAAAGGAAGTAGATGTATACATAGTCCAATGTTCCATAATTGCAGTGGGTTACCGGAGCAACTGACAATGTTGGAGGCTGTTGATTTAAGCCTCTTACAGTTTATCATACTAATCTAATTCTGTGTTTTATGCCTCATAATTAAGCTTTTCCACTGGGTGATTAAGGGCAAGTTAAAGCAAGACCTGTATAACAAAATATTCATCTTTTGTATTTTCCAAGGTCAAATCTCCTCAGAATTAACTTTGGAACCATATACAGTGCTTTGTAGAACTGTTGTCAGTGTCAGCCTTTGGGATGAGTCATGGCCATTGTTTGACCAGTTTGCTTTCTGTAAAAGCCTGAGAGAATGTTTTTCTCTGGGTGACTCTCCTTAGACACACTATAGTTCATTTATCCCTTTCCTCCGAGGTCCCATAATCTCCTTGAGCAGAAAATTTGGGAAACCCATGAGTTATACGATATTACAGCACAGGTTCTCTTATGTCCTGAGTCCTTACTGACCTTGAAGGGCTATCCTCATAGCCCTTCTTTTTCTCAATTTTTGGTCTGTTAACTTACATTTTCAACCCTCCAGCTGAGAAGCTTCGTGATACTATTACTCTTTAACATAGGTATTTGAGCTTAGTATCACTGGCTTTCTGAATATCAAACATCTTTGACTTAGCTTGGAATTGATATTTTCTGACAATCATTGACATTCTAATAACTCTGTGTAGAATGTGATAAAAGCAGTTAAACATTTTTACTCAGACATTTCGAAATCCAAGGATGTACAAAATTGTAGCCTGTCTAGCCTAGGGCATTTTGCCCAGTATCTTACTCTCAATTAATACCTTTTTTTTTTTTTAAACCAACCATTTACTTGAGAGAGAGTATGTAACAGTAACTGAGTTTACATTGGGAGCAGTACACATCAAAAAGATGAGAATGACATGCATTCCAAGCATAGTTTTAGTGTTGCATGGTGCTATAATCAATGTGATGAACCTTTTGAAGGTTCTTAGGATCAATATCGGATTCATACTGTGTACATAAGTGCATGGTTTTGCTCCTGCTATGTTTCCTGTCTTATTTGCCCCCAGCCACTTCTTTGATTAATCCATAACACATTCAGCTGTGTTATGCCCTTAAGATTTTATTTCTTCTTTACAGTTCTTACACTAGGGAAACTATACAATATTTACACATGTAGGTCTGGCTTATTTCACTTATGAGTATATGTTCAATATATATCCATTTATATATGAAGTCTTCCAGCTTATCATTTTTTATAGCTGAGTAATATTCCCTTGTATAAAAATACCAAATCTTTTTCAGTCATTCTTCAAATGATGGGCATTTTGGTTGTTTCCAAGATTTGGCTATTACAAATTGTGCTGCTACAAATATAGGTGCACAGATATCACTATGGTATGATGTTTTCAGTTCTTCTGGGAAGAGTCCCAGTAGGAGGATAGCTGGATTGAATGGGATTTCCAGTCCAAGTTTTTAAAGGAGTCTCCACACTGCTTTCCATAATGGTTGCACCAGTCTGCATTCCCACCAGCAGTAGAGAAGGGTTCCTTTTTCCCACAGCCTCTCCAGCATTTGTTGGTGATTGATTTCTTCATGATAGCCATTCTTTCTGGGGTGAGATGGTATCTAAGTGTTGTTTTGATTTGCATTTCATGGATGGCTAGCAATGTGAAGCATTTCTTCATGTATTTATAGGCTTGCTGAATTTCTTTCTCTGAGAAGTGTGTGTTCATCTCAGATGCCCATTTCTGGGTTGGGGTTTTGAATTTTGGAATCCTAATTGTTTTTAGTTCTTTGTAGATTCTAGATAGAAGACCTTTGTCTGAATATTTATTAGTTAAAATCTTTTTGAAATTTGTGGGTTGTCTTTTCACTGTTGGTAATTTTCTTTGACGTACAAAAACTTCTTAGCCAGAGGAAGCTTACACATTTCTTTAGCTAAGTTTTCAAAGTAACACTCCAAATTTTCAAAATTAAAGTCTGTTTCTGTCATCTTTCACTCTCAAAGCACTGAAACTTGTGTTTATGTACTTGTTATCATTGATGTATTCAAGGAGAAGAAGACGGGTCAGGTAGCAGGTGGTCATTAGATATTTTTTGGTTATGGTTAGCAACACTACCAGTGTTCCTAACCATGGGATTGCTAGGAAGAGGAAGCAGCACGGTACTGTAGCATGCCTGGCCCTGGGCAGTATGCCTGGCCCTGGGCAGCATGTTTGGCCCTGGGCAGCATGCCCAGGACTACGTCGCAGCAGGGTAGTTGCTGTAGCAGGTAGGTAACTGTGTGTCTTACATCTCAGCTGGCCCAGGACAGCGCTGCTTCTCAAGTTTGCTGAAGTAATCACTAGCAGTGTCTTTCTCCAGCAAAAGATTAAAAACAAGGTGCAGCTTAGCTTGTAAATTATACAGTTCTCCTACATGTAAAATTTGTACTCACTCACTTAAAAAGCTCATTCAAAATTATCTCCTGTTTGCCAGTTGCTGCCTCAGATACTGTGGGCCCTGGCTGTAGTTCCTGCTCCTGCAGAGCTGACTGTGGACTCTGTCCCTGGCGACCATGGCTAAGTAGATGGCCTCATACTTGAATGCTCGGTTGCTATAATGATGTACATCCATATGGCTCTCTGCTGTGGTTTGAGAGGATTTTGATGGCCACTGATCAGTTTATACAATCCGTGCAGTTACCGGGTCAGTAGCTTTGTCATTATCCCTTGCACTGATGAGGGGACATCATTCCAAGAGGGCAAACGTCTTGTTGGAGGCTGCGTGGAGGCCAGGGAGCTCTGCTGAGTCACCTGCCTGCTGATGAATAGTAGTCCCTCGTTGACTTCCTCCCCAGGGTTCAGCACTGCTCTGTGTTGAGTGGAGTTTTCTTGTTATATCCTCCATGAGTACAGATTACACTCAGACTAAAGGCAGCATACTCGCTTTGAATGACAAAGAAAACTGACGAAGTTGATTCTAATTTCTAGCCTGGCCTGATCTGTGAACTGCTCATCATACACGCGTCAATTCCTGTTTTTCTCATGCTTCTCTGCCTCCCCCTAGTGACTCCAGCCCCGAATTACTGCTACACATAATACAGGCAAAGCACGGTGTGTGGGAATGTGTGCAAGGGGCGGTGATGTGTGTGAGTGTCGTTGTGTTGAAGCAGCTGGCCATTCCTGAAAGATACTGTGGAATATGCGAAGAAGCCGAGCCTTACCTGCCTTTGCTCCTCTTTCCTTTCCTCCCTCACCCTTCATATGTGTGAAACAGCGCAAACACCAAGGACACACGGACACTACACTAGTGCCGCATTTCCCACTCAGGACGCCTTGGCAGAAACACGGAGGACGTAAGGTTGGAAGTGGAGAGGCGGAAGCTGCTTTTTCTGTTCTCAGTCTTCTGCGTGTGGATGAGGCGGAACACGGCTTCCTGAGACTCCCCCGCAGAGAAGTCCTGTTAACTCAGTAGCTCACGCTGGTGCACAGCTCCCTCACACCACCCAATGGGCGCCTCAGCAGCATGTGCGACGTGGTACACTGTGCAGATCTGTTGGTTGCTCGCTTTCTTTTTTTAAAAAAAATTTAAACAAACATTTACTTGAGAGAGTATAGCAATAAGTGATACTACAGTAGGGGCAGTGCATAATTAGGAGACCATACTGATAGGCATTCCAAGCATGGTTTTAGTATTACACATTGCTATCCTCAGGGTGTTTGCTTGGTTGACAGGTACCAGTATATATAGTCAGGGTGTAAGTTCTACCAATTACCTGATGATTTCAAAAACCTGTTGGAGAATTTTAGGACCATTGCTTAACCATCTTTTGTGTATAAGTGCATGGCTTTGCCCCTATCATGTTTCCCAGTTTCTCTCCTAGCTCTCTCTTCATTGTTCAATCCTTAAATTCTCGCTTTCCATTTAACTATATTATACCTTTCCATTTTTGTTTCTTCTTTTGAGTTCTTATATTAGGGAGACTATACAATATTTACACATGTAGGTCTGGTTTATTTCACTTATCAGTATTTGTTCAAGATACATTCACTTATATATATGAAGGCTTTGAGTTTGTCATTCTTTATAGCACAGAAATATTCCATTGCATAAAACACCATGTCTTCAACCATTCTTCAAGTGATGGGCATTTTGGTTGTTTCTGAGATTTGGCTATCACAAATTGTACTGCCGTAAACATAGGTGCACAAGTATCACTATGGTATGATGTTTTCAGTTCTTTTGTGAAAATACCCAGTAGGGGGATAGCTGGATTGAATGGGATTTCTAGTCCTAGATTTTTTTTTTTTTTTTTTTCTAGTCCTACTTTTTTAAGGAGTCTCCACACTGGTTTCCATAATGGTTGTACTAGTCTGCATTCCCACTAGTGGTGAACTGTTCCTTTTCCCCCACAGCTTCTCCAACATTTGTTGTTGGTTGATTTCTTTATGGAAGCCATTCTTACTGGGATGAGATGGTATCTAAGTGTTGTTTTAATTTGCATTTCACAGATGGCTAGTGATGTGGAGCATTTCTTCATGTATTCATAAGCTTCTAGTATTTCTTGCTTTGAGAAGTGTGTGTTCATCTCGGATGCCCATTTCTGGATTGGGTCTTTAAATTTTGGGACCCCCAATGCTTTTTAATTCTTTATAAATTCTAGATAGATTTTTTTCCTTTTTCTTTTTTCTTCTTTTTATGGCCAGCTCAGTGATAGAAGACTTTTGTCTGAGTGCTTGTTAGTTAAGATTTTTTTCAAAATTTGTGGGTTCTCCTTTCACTTTGCTGATAATTTTTTTTGATGTACAAAAGCTTCTCAGTAAGAGGTGGTCCCAGTTGTTAATTTGTTCAAGTATTACATGTGCAGTTTGACTTTTTTTTTTTTTTTTGTCTTTTTGAGACAGGGTCTCGCTATGTGGTTGAGGCTGGCCTTGAGTTCACTTTTGTAGCCCAGGCTGGTCTCGAACTCACACCAATACTCCTACCTCAGCTTCCTGAGTGCTGGGATTACAGGCATGAGCCACCACGCCCGGCTTAGTTTGATTTTTGTCAATGAACTTCTTGCCTACCCCAATGTCTTCAAGATTTCCCACTACTTACAAGTCAGGAATAGTAATTCCTCCTGCCTTGTCTTTGTTGCCCAGGATTGCCTTTGCTATTCTATGTCTTTTGTGGTTCCAAATAAATTTTAAGAATGATTTATCTAAGTCTGTGAGGTATGTTGGTGGTATTTTGATATGGATTGAATTAAATCTCTATAGCAATTTAGGGAGTATGGCCATCTTCACAGTGTTGGTTCTTCCTATCCAGGAGTAAAGTATGTCTTTCCATCCTCTGAAATCCTCTATGATCTCTTTTTTTCAGAATAGCATAATTTTCATTAAATAGATCTTTTAGTTTTTTAGTTAGATTAATTTCTAAGTATTTCCTTTTCCATGGTGTTATTACAAAGGGTATTGTTTCTCTAATTTCCCTCTCAGTGTGTTTGTTATCTGTGTAGAGGAATGTTATTGACTTTTGGGTATTGATTTTGTACCCCACTATGTAACTGAATTTGCATATTAATTCAAGTAGCTTCTTGATGGAGTGTTTTGGGTCTTCCAAGTAGAGTATCATGTCATCTGTGAATAATGATAGTTTAACTTCATTTCCCATTCTTATTCCTTTTATTTTTCTCTCTTGTCTAATGGCTGTAGCTAATGATTCCAGAACTGGTGATAGAGGACATCCTTGTCTTGTACTAGATCTGAGAGTAAAAGACTTCAGTTTTTCCTCATTCAGAATTATGTTAGCCTTTGGATCATCATAGATGGCTTTTATGAGATCGAGGTAGAGACCATCTATTCCAATTTTCTGTAGGACTTTGAACATGAATGAGTGTCAGACTTTGTCAAAAGCCCTTTCTGTATTAATTGAGATGATCATGTGGTTTTTGGACTTAGCTCTATTGAAATAGTGTGTTTCATTTATAGATTTGCATATGTTGAATCAATCTTGCATCCCTGGGATGAATCCTACCTGGTCATGGTGTATAATTTTCTTAATGATTTTCTATATTCTATCTGCAAGGATTTTATTGGCAATTTTTGCATCTGTGCTCATGAGAGAGATTGACCTATAGTTCTCTTTTTTAGTTGCATCCTTCTCTGGTTTGGATATCAATATAATGCTTGCTTCCAGGAATGATTTTGGGTGGATTGTTTCCTTTTCAATATCACTGAAGAGTTTGAGGAGTACTAGGATTATATCTTCTGTAAATTTCTTGTAGAGTTCAGTGGTGAATCCATCAGGACCTGGACTTTACTTTTCTTTCTCGATAGTTTATTATTATTATTATTATTATTATTATTATTATTACATTTTATATTTCATTGGCTGTTATTGGGTTGTTGAGCATTCTTATATCTTCTTGATTCAATTGTTGTAATTTGTACCTTTCTAGGAATCCATCCATTTCATGTGTCATCAATTCTGTGAGAGTAAAGTTTCTCAAAGTAGCTATGAATGATCTTCTGAATCTCCACTGGGTCTGTGGTAATTTCACCCTTTTCATTCCTTATTGCTTGAATTTGAGTTTTTTCTTTCCTCTTTTTGATAAGGTTAGCTAGGGGCTTATCAATTTTATTTAATTTTTCAAAGAACCAATTTTTTTGATTCATTAATTCTTTGTATTGTTTTGTCTTGATTGAATTAATTCTTCTCTAATCTTTATAATTTTCTCCTGTCTTTGGCCTTTGGGTTTTGCTTGTTCTTCCTTTTCTACATGATGAGGTACAGCATTAGAGTGTTTATCTGTTCCTGCTTGGTTTTCTTAATGTGTGAGTTCAAAGCTATGCATTTCCCTCTAAGAAGTGCTTTCATTGTATCCAATAAATTCTGATAAGTTGTTTTCATTAAATTGTAGATATTGTTTAATTTCTTCTGTAATCCAATGGTTGCTGAGGAGGGCGCTATTTAATTTCCATGTGTTTATGGGTTTTTCTGTGGTTTCTTTTGTCGTCTATTTCCAGTTTCATTGCTCTATGGTCAGATAATATGCATGGGATAATTTCTGTCTTCTTGTATATATGTAAGCACAACCTATGGACTAGTATGTGGTCTATTTTAGAAAATGTCCCATAAGCAACTGAAAAAAATGTGTATTCAGAAGTGGCTGGGTGGAATACTCTGTATATGTCCACTAAGTTCATTTGTCCCAGGTACTGATTCAGTTCTGTTATTTCTTTGCTAACTTTTTGTCTGCATAATCTATCTTTTTAGATAAGAGAGTGTTAAGGTCTCCCATTTGGATTGTGGTATTGGATATTAAAGTTTTCATGTCTATTAAGATTTGTCTTATATAGCTGGGTGCTTCTGTGCTGGGTGCATACGTATTTATGAATGTTATCTCTTCCTCTTGAATTTTTCCCCAAACTAGAATGTAGTAGCCTTCTTTATCTCTTTTCATCATTCTTGGTTTGAAGTAGAGACTGTCTGAGATAAGGATTGCTACCCCTGCTTTTTTTCTGAGGTTCTGATGCATGTAGTATTGTTTTCATCCTTTGATTTTCAGCCTATGGAGTTCTTGATGAGTTAAGTGTGTTTTTCATATACAGAATATTGTTGGGTTTTCCTTCCTAATTCACTGTTTCAGTCTCTTTTAATTGGTGAATTGAAATCATTTACATTGACAGTTATAATTGAGATGTATTGATTTATGCTTGCCATATTATTTTTTTAAATTTTATTTATTTTTCTTGTTTTAGAACCTTTGTTTGTTTATTCACTCATTTTTATGGCCGGCTTAGCCCACCCCGAGGGCAGGACTAGCGCAGCATGTGGTGCCGGGGATCAAACCTCAGTCCCTGAATCTGCCCAAGCTTTCCCAAGAAGGCGCTTTGAACCACTGAGCCATCCCGCCGGGCCCTGCTTGCCATATCATTTACCTCCTGTTGATTACCCCTTTATCTCCTGTGTTTAGTTGTTTGCCCTGTTGAATGGGTTCTTTCCATTTTCATTTGTAGAGGTTATTTTGGTCCCTCTCTATTATATATTTCAGTAGTCTGTGTAGGATTGGCTTTGTCATTATGAAATTCTTTAGTTGTTCTTTGTCATGGTAGTATTTCACTTCTCCATCAAACTTGAAAGAGAGTTTTGTAGGGTATAGCAGTCTGGGCTGGAATTTGTTTTCATGAAGGACTTGAAGAACTCTGCTCCATGCTCTTCCTGATTTCATGGGTTGTGAACAGAAATTTGCCGTTATTCTGATGGTTTATCCTTTAAATGTGATGTTTCTTTTCTCTAGTGGCTTTTAGTATGTTATTCTTGTGCTAGATTTTTGGAATCTTGATTATTATATGTCAGGGTGTGTTTTTAATTGGATTGACATTATTTGGAGTTCTACATGCTTCAGTCACCTGAATGCCAAATTGTTTCCCCATATTTGGGAAATTTTCTACTATTACTTATGCCCATATTCTTTTTTATATCATTTGTATTAACTCCTTCTTTCTTGTTGATGCCTAGTAACCTCATGTTATTCAGTTTTGCATTGTCTTGTTGATGTTGAATTTCTTTTTCCTGCATCATACTTGTTTTTAAGAGATCCTTTCTTACCTTTTCACTAGCTGCTATAGTGTCTTCAAGATCTGAAACTCTATCCTTTCGTTCATTCAAATGGCTTTGCCAACTTGTTACTGAGGTTTTAAGTTCTTGTGTATCTCTTTGAGTCTGCTTCATGCAATCTATTTCTTTCTTATATTGCTCACTGAAAGAGTCCATCGTTTTTCTAATCTCCTCTAATTTTTTATCAGTGGCTTCTTCAGAAGCAGTTATTGATTCTTTCATTATGGTTGTGCTTTCTTTTTTTTGCTTCAGAAATTATTTATGTTTTGATTTTCTTTCTATCCTTTTGGAGCTGTCTCTTTACTTCAGGCACTATTAATTCAGAGATTTCTTTTTTTACTTCAGAGATTATTTATGTTTTGATTTCCTCTCTACTATTCTGCAGTTGTTTCTTTACTTCAGAAGCTATTAATTCAGAGTTTTCTTTTTTTTGCTTCATAGATTATTTATTTATTTATTTATTTATTTGGTCTTTTTGAGACAGGGTCTCGCTATGCAGTTGAGGCTGGCCTTGAGCTCACTTTTGTAGCCCAGGCTAGTTTCGAACTCACACCAATCCTCCTGCCTCAGCCACCCGAGTGCTAGAATTACAGGCGTGAGCCACCACGCCCGGCTTCATAGATTATTTCTGATCTGATTTCTTCTATACCTTTCTGTAGTTTTTTCTTTACTTCAAATGCTATTAATTCAGAGATTTCAGCTGTGTGATTCCCATTTTCTTCTATATTAGTGTCTCCTGTATTTGTTCTGGGTGGGCCTGAGGCCTGAGATTGAATTTTGCTCTTTCTTTTTGTCATTGTTTATAGCACTGTCCTCTGCCCGTAGGTATAGCACTTGGTTAAATTATACTTTTAGTGTAATTATCACCCAAAAGAGATTGTGTGGTTAAGGCAGTTATAGTTTTGTATTTACAGAACTACAGTTAGGAACACTAATAACACATAGTGATATTTAGCAGTTGAAAAGCTTTGTAACTAATGTGTTTGTATCTTATACAATAAGAGCAATCCTTATGTCTGTGTAGTTAAGCAGATATTAAATTGGAATTTGTATTTAATTCAGTTCACTTAACTTCTATCTGATTACCTCTCTTTGACCTACCTGGGATGGATGGGGTCAGAGGATGAGGGGGTCAGTCTGGCATCCCACATGGAGCAGGAAGTCACTCTGATGTGACCTGGAGGTGCTCTGTTGGTTGCTCTCACGTGGTAGGAGGAAAGCATTATTTCCCTCTGTGGCAGAATGTCCAGTTTCCAGCAATCTGCACACTGGCGAGCACTCAGGTAGGGCAGGGAGGGAGTCAGGCTTTTCAGGGACCCTGCATGCCAACAAACACTAAGGAGTTTGCTACTTGCATCTCAGTCAAAACAAGGCAAGGCCATGGGATAGGTGATATGTTCTACTTAGGACCCAAATGTGGAGGGATAGGGCTCCGGCTGTCCTCTGCAGGTAAAAGAGGGAGTGGAATGCTTTGGTTCTCCAGTATCTGTGGAGTTTAGCTCAGCATCTGGGACATCATCACACTCTGCTACCCCTTAGACATGACCAACGTCCCTGGACAGTGGGCTCTTGGCACCTGTGACCTTCCTGGGTCTCATATACAGTCTTCTAAGCATGGAAACAATGCTGCTCTCCATGATGGTGTTTGGAGGAATCCCTGGGAAGTGTTGTGTGGGTGTTTCCCTTAAACAGTGGGACCTGGTTGAAGGGAGGGGATCATGAGGCTGTGGCTTTGGGGTTATATCAGACAATTTTAGTCTACATACCTCTCATTCCTGCACTTAGGTGCAACGTTGTTGTGCTCAAGTGTTTATCTCTCCTATAGAAGTGGAAAAAGCTAAAAGTTGGGATGGTTATAACTGTTCTTTGTTACCCAGACCTGGAACAAGGTGGGTACTTAGCAGTTTCTTGTTTTAAGAATGAGAGAAAGAAAGAATGTGTGTGTCTTAATTATTTTTCTTATCATCGAAGTAAAATATTACATACCCCAAGTTAAACAGAAAAAGCTGATATTAACTTACAGTTTGTAGAGGTTTCAGTCCACAGTCTGTTGGCTCCAAGGCAGGGTAGCGCAGCAGAGGGGCATCATAGGCTAGAAATAATTGGGACAAAACAGGCTGGGGACATCAAAGCAGCCAGCGGCAGCCCTGTCTGCAGAAACAGCAAGGAAGTCTCCCTCAGGGTGCTATCCAGGCCACACCATTCCCAGGCTGGCCACTCCCATTATCCACACCCAGAACTCCACTAAGCTAATTAGTGAGCTGGTCCGGCACCACACCTTTCATCCACATCCACAGACCCTAGATCCAGCCACCTCCAAAGGCCCCACCCATGAGCACATGAGTCTTTGGGGGACACCTAGAGGCAAGCTGTAAGAAGGTGAGCAATAGTTTTCCTTGGCAACATTGTATCTCAATTAGGCACAGGAATTTCATTTCTCGTTGGTACAGTTGCAGGGTCCAGAGATATGGGACCCACTGCAAAGTTTCAGAGAGGGAGTCTGTGATTTGGTACCTCCATGGTGCAAAACTGAAGGGTGCACGCGAAGAAAAGACAAAGGTGCTAGGATATAAAGACAGGAGGGGCATGGTGCTGCCTAGCAGGAAGGGCCATAGACTCCGATAGCAGGGAGCTGGTCTTCAGCGCTATGGTCCTGGACCGGTTGAATCCGAAATGCTCCCTAAGGTTTCTTGTGTTCCAGTGTAGGTAGGGCTTGTGAAGGCATTTTGACCGTGAGGGTTCTGACTGCAGCCGAGGATTACTCTACAAGGTGACCATAATTTGATGGCATTATGGAATAATAGAAGCAGCAGTTGAACCTGGCTGAAAGGAGCATATCAGGGGTGTGTGACTTCGGGGACTCTAACTGTCCCTGGCCCCTTGCTCTCTGACTGGTTTTTCTCTCTGTGTCTGGCTGCCATGATGTGGACCACGGGACTTTGTGCTGGCCAGGCAGACGCTCATAGCGCTGAGCTCTCTGCCCAACCTGTATGTCAGGGATTTTGTCCCAGTGATGAAAAACTAACATGGTCAGAGTTCTAATAGCAGTAATAATGATAATAATAATAAATAGCTTTATCTTTCCCTTGCTGAGCTTAATTAAAAGCAATAATCCTTTAGCATTGATAAAGATAGGAGGGGGATTGAGATTGGAAACCCCAAGTAGAGTATTAACCCGAACATAAATAATTAGACAAAAAAAACAAAAAACAAAAAATAAAAAAAACACTTCCATTATCGTGTTGATACACTTCCATGTGATAATATTTTTTTTGTATCAATAGCTGAACCACAAGCAGAATTGTCCTTTCTTGGCCACCAGTTTTACCGCAAGCAAATCTACTTTGGGTACCTCTGTCCTGAGCCCCTTGTGCTTCACCTTTGCTGAGCCATTCTTGCTTTGGTCCCTCCTCAAAGGAGCTACCTGCGTTCTTTCTAGCAGAGCTGTAAATCACAAGTGGTAAGAGCTAGCCTATGTGTGAATTACTCCAAACTACTGGCACTTTTTTTTTTTCTATAGGGCTCCAGAGTTAGGAATATTTTGTGATTTCAAGATTAGACATTTAATAATAAAATTTTAGATGAGGATGGAGGACACCTCAGTGGCATAAGCACCGCCCTGGCAAGTGTAAGGTCCTGAGTTAAATCTGTTAAATCTCCCCAGCACCAAAAAAAAAAAAAAAAAAAAAAAAAGCTATATGAAATGGGGCTAAAGGTAGGCATTCTGGAAATGAGAATTTTCCCAGGGTCCTCCAAAACACAGCAGAAGATGGCTAAATTTTTTGTTCCACTTTTTCTAAACAGGCAGCCACAGGACTCTGGATTCAGCAGTGGGGCTGGTGGTGAGGTAAGGATTGCTACTCCTGGAAGTGCCAGGCTGTGGAAGCAGCAGGACAAGTGTGTTGGGTATTGTATGAGACTGTGTTGTCCAAGTGCCCATTGAGGAGAAGTGACAGCCTCCAGACTGAGCAGGTCACCATCTGCTGCTAGTGCTGAGGCACCTTCCTACAGCGGGGGCCGCTTGTTCGACGCCTCCCATCGCCTGACCCCTCCTCCTTGCTTACTTGGCCAGTGCTGCACCACCCAGCTGCATGCCCAGTGCCTCCAGCCTCGGAGTAATGCGTCCATGTAGGTGTAGTTGTGGGGCAGGCTTTGACAACCAAGAGCTTGAAGTTTGGTTTTTTTTTTTTTTTTGTGGGACTGGGGTTCAAACTCACGACCTTGCACTTGCCCAGCAGGCACTTGTGCCTCGGAGCCATCTCCCCAGCTCCCAAGAGCTTGAAGTTCTGAGTGCCCACTTTAGAAGGCAATTTGGCCACATTTTTCAGATGTCTTGTTGATCAATGCTTTTCATATTTTGCCAAAATGAAGTAAAAGCACAATGTTAGCAATGTTACTTGAAAATGAGATTAGTTTGTAAAAAAGAAAACTCTAAAGCTTTGTATAACAAGGGAGATAGCTCAGTGGCACAAGCACCTGCCTGGTAAGCTCAAGGTCCTGAGTTTGATTTCCAGTACAACACACACAAAAAAATAAAAAGCCACCCAAAACAAAAACAAAAACAACACCCATGCCAAAAGCCTGTGTCTTAATTTTTTAAAAAATAAGGCTTTGTAGCTTTCTGTAGATTTGAAATATATAATACTTTGGAAATGTTATTGGTTTAGAATTAATTTATGTAAGAACTGGAGATATCACATAACTGCCATATTAAACACCAACATTAAGAGTTTTCTAATTCTATTAATCAGAAATGTTTTGCAGGTCAGTTTCTGTCAGCAGCTAACCAGGTTACATTTGGAGGGGGGGTGTCTTTTAAAGGTCATACTTGTACAATGACCCCACGTTCTTTCGAACTCTTCGATCAGAACTTGGTGATAAAATAATGTTACGTCGCCCCCCAGTGCCTAAAATTTAAGTTGCAGAACATGTCAAGGCAGAATTTCTGGCTGTGCTGAGAAAGCGCTCACAAAAAAAAGATAGTAACTATGTTTCTTAAATGAAATATCGCAGGTACAGCAAGTTGCCCACAGTCCTCGGCAAACGTCAGGGCCTTTTCCTTGCACAGCTTGTTCCCACTGTATTTGACAGGAGTGTTCACATGAGTGTGAAAGGAAACTTGGACAAGTATGTTGGCCATGCTATCTTGCATGTAAGGAGCAGAAAGAAGCTGAAGAGCTACCCACAGATCAGCGGCCTGTCTACTCACTGAAGTCGAATGAGTCGGTGAATGCTAGTTATCCACAGTTCCATGGACCAACCTAGGAATGAAACTGCTAAGCTACGGCTCACGCACCTCCTTAGTATAAAGGACTCCACAGAATTTTATGCCATCATATTTCAAGAATCTGAGGGTTCTCATACCCCAGGCTACGTCCAATATTAGCAAAGCTTTGGCACATTGCTTGCCAATCTCATGTAAAAGCCTACGTTAGTTTGTAAGTTTTAGCTTCATTGTTGCGAAGTTTAAACATGTTTTCATTCATCATTTGATTTTTTCCCTCTGAACATCCTGGCTGCACCTTTGTAATACTTTTCTACCGATTTGACTCTTTTCCAAATTTCTTAGTAAGAGTTCTTTACATATACATATTTTTGGTAGTTATACACATTATTCCCGTATACAGCTCGCCTATCAAAAAATGACGTTTTGATTTTCAGAGGTTTAGAATTTCAAAATGGCTGAGTTTATCATTATCTTATGGCTTTGTTATAGTTTATGTCTAGTTGTCCCCCTGAAGCCTCATGAAATCATGGGTGGGGACTTCTAAAGTTTGAGACTTGACTCATGATCCACTGGGATTATGTGTTTTAGTACTGATGGGGTTATGATTCCTTCTGGGATTATGGGTGTGGCCTAAGGCAGATAGACTGAAGCAGAGAGCCTGAATGTAATATAAAGAGAGACAGAGAGACAGACTCATGCAATTGCTCTCTGCTGTCCTGGTTGGTTGGTTGCCTCTGTTGCAGTCATTGCTGTTCTGCTGCCATGAACTGGATGCTCTCTATCCTGTTCCACTCAGCCTTGGGCCAGCTGAACATGGACTGAAACCTCTAGTAACTGTGAGCTAAATAAACCTTTCCTTCCTTCATTTTGAGTGTTGGGTATTTATCCCAGCAACAAGTAAAAAGTAACTAAGACAGGCTTGTTATGTGCTTGTTCCACATATATAAGAAAGTTAATTTGCTTTCAAAATAAGCAATTTCTAGAGTTCTGGATGTTGAACCTTGGACCTTTGCACATACTGAGTACAAACTCTTCCAATAAGCTACAATCCAGCCTCTAATCACCCAGTTCCTAAATTCACTTGTAATTAATTTTGTGATAGAGTAGGGAGCTAATTAAATTTTATGTGCATAATCAATCATTATTGACTATAAAATCCTTTCCTTTTTCAGGCCATTGGCTATGGGGTCAGATTGTACAGGTCTAAGCTTCAGCTTCACCTTTAACTAAGATATGCTCTGTTACCCATTCTCTTGGTTTCAGTTTCTTTGTCTGTAAAATTAGAATAATAATGGTGCCTCTGTTCTGGAATTGTTAAGGGAGATTAGACATGTTAAAAATAAACTGGTGCCTCAATGCACTATTGTTAAGAATTTTCAACTCTTTTATGATTCCTTGATACATTTAGACATTTTGGTTATCCAAAACTACATATATTCAGAAAATCTGAGGATATTTTCAGATCATACATATGGGTCATATGTATGAAAATCTACATTGTTACAAATATGCATGTTATTTAACTTGGAGTCTATTAATTTAAGGACTTTTGTGCTAATTATACTGTTAACTGCATTAGAAAACTAAAAATTATAGACCTATAATTTTAATATTTATTACACAACTTTTTATATTGTTTTGTTTTTTAGACCACGCATACTAGATTTTAGGTATATAATGCAAGTGTCATCTTTGAAAGAAAAACTGCCAGAAGCTGTTTTGAGAAAACAGATTTACTCGGAGGAAAGAGGTCTGTTGAAATAAAATGGCACACGGCATGCTCCGGGCTTTGTTCTACTTTCTGCTCTTTATCTCCCAAAAACACATGCACATAAGTACTTTTGTTTCATCACAAATGCTTCTTAAGAGGATCTTTCAAGAAAGTTCTGGCGTTGAGCTGGGCGTGGTGGCTCATGCCTGTAATCCCAGCACTTGGGAGGCAGAGGCAGGAGGATCAATGTGAGTTCGAGATCATCCTGAGCTACCAAAGTGAGCTCAAGGCCAGCCTAAACTGCACATTGAGACCCTGTCTCAAAAAAAAGACAAAAAAAAAAAAAAAAAAAAAAGTTCTAGTGTTGCCATATTCATTTCCTTGGAAGCTGAGTAGGAACTGGGAGGTAGTTTTATTTAAGAAGAAAGACTAGGTTTAATAGAGAATGTTAGGTGATGCAATAAGTAATTGGAAACTGATGATTCTTTTCAAGGACAAAAATAAAATAAAATAAAACAATGGCTATCATCATGTTAAGATGTAAGGAATGTTTCCTATTGTTGTCTTATTACAAATTTCTTCCACTGCCTCTGTCATAAATCAACTTCTCATATGTGTGTAGCTCTAGAACTAGTTTTTCATGTGGTTCAATGCTACAAGATGGTAATTACTGTTACTATAATTTCTTACCACCTCTTTCCAAATTATCTCAGTAGATTTTTCCTTTTGTTCTTTCATATAGGTCCTCGTTGCTGCTTCTAAGCAACCATTGAACTCTTCTTGCATTTTCCTAGTGTAGTCTATGAGCGCAGCTGGTAGAAGGGACTTCTCGGTCTCCAGGAGTTGGGCCTGTGCGCTCTGCCGATGGACAGTCACCTCTTTCTCCAGGCTTTAGGCACACAAGTCACCGTTTCACTGGAGGCAGCTGCTGTTTTCTGCTCTTCCCCTTTCACAAGCTGGATGACACCTCTCCTCTACTGTTGGCCTCTCTCATGCTTTTTCCTTCTTGAAATTTTTAATTGTAACATTGATTTCTAAATTCCTTTCTAGATTTATTTC
This sequence comes from Myocastor coypus, assembly GCA_004027025.1. NCBI lineage: Eukaryota > Metazoa > Chordata > Mammalia > Rodentia > Myocastoridae > Myocastor > Myocastor coypus. Next base: position 34,095 of record PVJA010014028.1, read on the forward strand.
AGTGTTATCTTTTAATGGAGTTTCTTTTTTAAGGAAAAACAATCACTTTCTGGTCAACTTGTTCTGCTTAGCTAGAAGATTTTTCTATTTATAACCTGAAAAGTTATTACTGAGCTCATGAGGCTGATCAATGCTGGTTGCGGTTTATGCTTAGATGGGCCCTGGAGCTCACAGGCTCACAGGCACAGCTTTGAGAAGGCGCCTGAGTTGTGGGGGCAAAGCAGCAACTTGCTCTCGGGAGGGGGGACATTTTCAGAAGAGACAGGCACAACCTACCTCCAGTTCCTCCCTTCCCTTTCTGCTTCCTGCCTTGTCCCGAGGGCAGTGCTCTTCTGCTCTGCTTCTCTGCCGTGCTGTCTTTCCTTAGAGTCATAGACTGAGACTTGAGTCAAAATAAGCTTCTCCTCCTTTAAATTGTGGGTGTTAGGCATCGCGCTCCAGAGAGGAGACAATGGCTGACACAGTGTCCCGATTTGAGGGCGAACTAGCTGAGGCCCTGAGGTTGGAGGTGCTCATAAGTCCTGGCTATCAGAGTAGGTATTTCTCATTGCTGCCAAAACAAAAAAGGCACCAGACTATGAACTGCTTCTAAGAACATTTTCCCGCTGATCACGGTGGTAGGTGCTTAGAATCTCAGCGACCCAGGAAGCTGAGGCAGGAGTATTGTAAGTTTGAGTTCAGCATGAGCAATTTAGCCAAGTGAAATAAAAGAAAATAGGACTGGGAAGTAGCTTAATGATACAGCACTTGCCCAGTATGCATGAAGGTCTGGGATCCATCCAAGTACTTAAACAAAGTAAAAATCCCCAAATGAGCAGTTTTCAACTGCAAGATGTGAATATTTGGCTGACTTAGTATAAGATTCATTAGGATCCCCCTGTGAATGCAGAGCTGCTCATTTCAGGTTTGACAATTTAATCACAGTCAATTATGTAATTAGCATGTAAAAACCGTGGTGCAATTCTAAATGGAATAAATAAGAAACTGGAAAAATAGTTGTGATGAGATGACAATCATAAAATTGAAATGAGTTAATATATGTTGAACATGCAAAATATGCTGTCACTTTTGTTTTTGTGAAAAGATCAGTGGACTAAGTTTAAAAACCATAGCATCATTTTCTTGCTTTCACAAATTCAGAGGGAGCTGTCAACTCTAACAGATCACTCGAAATGATTCAGTGATTCATGCATCCAACCATTCATTGCACAAATAATCCTGAGTGCCCACTTCATATTAGGCGTTCTATTATGGATTGCAACTAAAAGATACATAAGACAAAATGCATTGTGGGTGGTAGGTACAGATGCTGACCAGCAGGTCAGAATGTGGCGGTGAGGGTGGGTGCTCAGGGCAGCAGGAGGGGGATGAGTGAGAGGATTAGTGGAGGCATAAAGGCACCTGGAGGAGATGGCATCAGAGCAGAAAACAGATGATGTGCAGTGAAAAGACATTGCAGGCTGCAGCCGGTGTCTGGTGTTGGGAGTAAGAAAGCACCTGGTACATGTGGGGAAATACACAAATAAAATGTGTGTGTGTGTGTGTGTGTGTGTGTGTGAGAGAGAGACAGACAGACAGAGACAGAGACAGAGACAGAGAGAGACAGAAAGAGAGACAGAGAGACAGAGAGAGACAGACACAGAGAGAGACAGAGAGAGACAGAAAGAGATAGAGACAGAGAGACAGAGAGAGACAGAGAGACAGAGAGAGACAGAGAGAGACACAGAGAGAGACACAGAGAGAGAGATATTATAGTTAACTGGTGTTTGGAACCACAGCAGAATAAATCTGTCATTTTAAGCAGCCAAATTGGTGATAATTTCCTACAGCAGCCCCAGGCAACTAATATATGGAGCCAGCAGGGCTTAAGTATATGAAGAGATCTGAGTATTTTATTGTGCTAGAATATATAAAAATATACCCAGCAGTATATAAAGGAAAAGTCTATCATAATTAAATATGGCTCTAACCCAGGAATACAAGCTTGCTGAAGCATTTGAAAAACCAATCAATGGAAGTGTAGGATAATTTTAGTAGAGGCATTAAAATATTGGATACACAGACAGCCCTTTGCACTCTACTACCTCTGACTATGCCAGTTGCCATTGCAAACTTACCTAGTAAATCCATTATCATATTACATTATATTACATTAAAAAATAAAATATTGGGTAATGTTAAAATTGCATTTATGAAAAGAAAATCTCAACAGCAGACCAAGACTGGAAAGGGAAATTCTTTACCTTGATGGAGGGCATCAACAAAAAGTACACTGCTTATATCATTCTTTTTTTTATTCATTTTAATGAGAAAGAAATATAAAATAGTAATGAAACAGTTTCAAAACAAGTTAGTAGGATGGTTATGATAAGTAATACCATGCATATTGTTGTCTTCATAGTAGTTATTCAGATGACAAGATGCAGACCTGTTATCTTGTCTAAACAATGTTAGTACAAACTTTTATTCTTAATGAACTAAGACAAAGTAGCTGTATATCTATCCTAACGCTCTTGTATATACATATATATATATTTTTTTTTCTTTTTAAATTTTCTAATACTAGGAGAAAATATCATATCATGTCTTGTAAATAAATTATAAGTCAGAGATACAGTTTGAATTATAAAATAAAAAGTATAATTAAACAACATTCAGAAAATTAATTAAACAGTGATTAATTAAAATTAAATTAAATATTTCAAAACAATATTTCAAAGTTCAAATCAAATCATAAGTCCAACTTAGAAGCCAGAATGTGGTATATCATATGTATGAATCTGTAATCAATTCAGAGTACCATGGTAGTAAAGAATTACTCAGAATAAAACATAACATAAATATTGGAATGGAAAATATATGACCAGAACTTCTAGTAGTTTGGGGATAGGATATCGCACAAAGTTCTAGTAGGTCGTGGACACAGACAGTGTCCATGATACTTACTGGAGGCTAGGTGTTAGTTGTTCTTTGTCATGGAAGTACTTCACTTCTCCATTGAGCTTGAAAGAGAGTTTTGCAGGGCATATCAGTCTGGACTGGAATTTGTTTTCTTGCAAGACTTGAAGTACTTTGCTCCATGCTCTTCTTGACTTGATGGTTTATAGAGAGAAATTTGCCAATATTCTGATGGGTTTTCCTTTCAATGTGACTTGTTTGTTTTCTCTAGTGGCTTTTAGTGTACTGTTCCTGTGCTGAATTTCTGGGATCTTGATTATTGTATGCCTGGGTGTGGTTTTAACCGGGCTGATGTTATTTGGTGTTCTGTATGCTTCAGTTACCTGAATATTGAATTGTTTCCCCATATTTGGAAAGGTTTCTGGTATTACTTCTTCCCATATTCTTTTTATATCATTTGTATAGACTCTTTTTTTCTCACTGATGCCTCTTAGCCTTATGTTGTTCATCTTTGCATCATCTTGAAGATGTTAAATTATTTTTTCTTGCATTCTAGTTTTTTTTTTCAGGACTGAGGTTTGAACTCATGACCTTGCACTTCCCAGGCAGGCACTTGTGCCACAGAGCTATCTCCCCAGAGCCATCCTAGTTGTTTTTGAGAGATCTTTTTGTTACCTCTTCACTAGCTGCAGTGGTGTCTTTAAGGTCTGAAAGTCTATTTTTACTTTCATTGAGACAGTTTTGCCAGCTTGTGATTGAAGTTTTAAGTTCCTGTATAACACTTTGAATCTGCTTCATATATTCTATTACTTTCCTTTATTGCAAATTCAAGGATTACATCATTTTTCTAATTTCCTCTATTTTTTTTTTTATCAGTGTCTTCTTCAGAAGCACTTAGTACTTCTTTTATTATAGGTGTTATTTCTTTTTTTTACTTCAGAAATTACTTCTGATCTGATTTCTTCTATACCTTTCTGCAGTTGTTTCTTAACTTCAGATGCTATTATTTCAGAGATTTCAGGTGTGTGATTTCCAATTTCTTCTATGCTACTGTCTCCTGCACTTGTTCTGGGTGGCCTTGGAGCCTGAGAGTGCATGTTGCTCCTTCTCTTTGTCATTTTGCATAGCCCTGCCTTCTGACTTTTGGTATAGAACTTTGGTAGAGTTCTTACCTTAGCATGAGATCTGGATCTACCAAGTTCCAACTCAGCCAGGTGGGTGTGGCTTGGGTCTGGCTGCTAAGCTCCACTTCTTCCTATTGCATCCTTAGGAGGTGAACCTGCTGTGCCACTCTGGCAAGATATTCTGCTCCTGGATCAACTGGATGGGTCTTTTCTCTAGTCTTTCTGCAGGGAATTCTGCTGCAGTTGTCCACACTGGGCATGTCTGATAGATGAAGTTCCACTCACATGCCAGGCTTGGGTTCAAAGAGTTTCTGGCAGGCCCAGGGCGGTCTCACTCACACACTGGGCCTGGTTGCTGGGTTGAATGAGTTTCTAGTGGGCCCTGGAAGGTACCTTCCCCACCAGCCTGGTTGCTTAGTAATGAGCTTCTGGTGGGCCCAGCATGGTCTCACTCATGTGCTGGGCCTGGTTGCTTGGTAAGTGATAGTATCATTCTTAATGACAACAATATCAGTCTATTCAGTGTTATATTAGAGGTTCTAGACAGCAAAGCAAAGAAAACAAAAACATAAAATTTTTTTAAATTTATTTTATTTTATTTTATTATTTATTTTTTATTCTTGTTTCAGAACCTTTGTTTGTTTATTCACTCATTTTTATGGCCGGCTCAGCCCGCCCCCCAGAGGGCAGGGCTGGCGCAGCATGTGGTGCCGGGGATCGAACTGCGGTCCCTAAAGCCGCCCAAGCTTCCCAAGCAGGCGCTTTAGACCACTGAGCCATCCCGCTGGGCCCCAAAAAACACAAAAATTTTAAAGAAGTAAAATTGTTTTAGTAGCACATAATATGTTTAAGCAAAACCCTCTAAGAAATATGCAAAAAATTCCACATTAGAATGAATATATAAATAAGGTAAAGTGTCAGGATGCAAAACTGGCATAAAATCAGCTGCATTTAAAGTATTCTTGTATTAATCCATTGGACAAAGGAAAAGTAAACACATCTTATGGACATAGGATTATAAGTAATGAAGTATAATTAGTATTCTCTTTTATTACAGTGATGCAATAAAACTGCTTCCTATGCACTGTAAAATTGTTTTTTCTTAAAAGATTTATTTTATTTTATTATTATTTTTTTCTTGTTCCCGAACTTTTGTTTGTTTGTTTATTTATTTATTTATTTATTTTTTATTCTTGTTTCAGAACCTTTGTTTGTTTATTCACTCATTTTTATGGCCAGCTCAGCCCGCTGGAGGTCAGGGCTGGCGCAGCATGTGGTGCCAGGGATCGAACCGCGGTCCCTGAAGCCTCCCAAGCTTCCCCAAGCAGGCGCTTTAGACCACTGAGCCATCCCGCTGGGCCCTTGTTTATTTATTTTTAAGGCCGGCTCAGCCCACCCCGAGGGCAGGGCTGGTGCAGCATGTGGTGCCGGGGATTGAGCCGAGGTCCCTGAAGCCACCCAAACTTTCCCAAGCAAGCGCTTTAGACCACTGAGCCATCCCGCCGGGCCCCATATACTGTAGAATTGTTGATGAAAGTCAATCACTTGTAGATAGCAAGAACAAGTATTTTCACTGTTAGGGAAAACAGCTTGCTAAAAGTAAAGGAATGTTCAAGGAATGGTAGGACCTGTCAAAATAAAAAAGAAACTGGCTTGAAGGGGTTTCTACTGACCAAGTCTGGGGCAACTTAAGCATCTATATGAACAATTACAGCAGAGTGGTTTTTCCTTATCTATGTTTGACTTTTAATAGTTTCAGTTTCCTGTGGTTGACTATGGTCTATAAACATGAAATAGAAAATTCTAAAGATCAAAAAATGTGCCAGTTTTATAATTGTAATGTATTGACTGATAATTGACGTATCTTTTACTTACTACTGTTTTGTGCCAGTTTTAAAGTGCATGAGATCCAGAATATTATGATGAAACCACATGCTATCCTGCTCCTTCCTGACACTAATCTTTTCACTGTCCATTATAGCCATGCTGTATGGCTACCTTCTGATTGGTCACTTAATAGCAGTTTTAGTTACCAGATTGATTATCACAATATTGCAGTGTTTGCATTCATGGAACCCTTATTTTACTTAATTATGGCCCCAAAGTTGAAGAGCAGTCATCCTGGCCATTTGGATAGGGCAAAAGCAGCTGGAAAGTGCTGCATTGATGTGAAGAGGTGAAACTTCCTGATATGCTAACGGCAAAATGTTAAAGTTGCTAAGTTCTATGAGTCTATTGCTGCTAATTTTTAAAATTATTTATTTATTTATTTATTTATTTATTTATTTATTTATGGTCTTTTTTTGAGTTGAGGCTTTTATGCAGTTGAGGCTGGCCTTGAGCTCACTTTTGTAGCCCAGGCTGGTCTTGAACTCGCTCCAATTCTCCTGCCTCAGCCTTCCGAGTGCTGGGATTACAGGCATGAGCCACCATGCCCGGCTATTGCTGCTAATTTAGAACTATGTCTAATTTAAAAATTAAAGTTTATTGAAGGATATAAGTATAGGAAGAAACATAGAATAGAGGGTTTGGTACTATCTGTCGTTTCTGGCATCTGCAACAGGAGTCTCAGAACATAACTCTTGCAGGTAAGAGGAGCTACTTATCCCTTATAAAGGGTTCTAATCCATAATACAATGAAGGAATCCTAAAGTCCACATTGATATAAATACATACGGAAAAACACATGAATATAGAAGATTAAGAAGAAAAGTAACTTTATGATGGAGAAACCTGACAAATCAATTTAACTGAGTACTCAAAGTTAATATTATCCTGGGACAAAAATATATTATGTGTAGAAAAGCTGAGTTATAACTAGTTTGCTAGAAATTTCCTGAATAAAGACATAGCCTGAATGTTAAGTTTTGGAATTTTTTGTTTGGTTAATTTTTGGGATTACTATTAATATTTTTATATGAATAAAATGTAATGAACAAATTAAGTGATCATATACATGGTTTTCTGTAGTGTAGGTCTTTAAAGTTTTATGGGCATCCATTTTTCCCTCATATCAAGATTTTTTTATTCCCTGTGTAAATGGTTTAATTTGTATCCTCTCATATTTTTTCCATACTCACATACACCTGAACAGGCATGTAAATGAATATAAATATACTACAGATGTCTAAAATAACCAAAACCACAAACTCAGAATTTATGTTAGAAAGATGCATTTGATGGATAAAGTTAAATTTTGTTTGATAAGAGATGCTATAAACCAAAAGATTCTTATAAATAGAACAAAATAAAATAGAACAAAAAATATGACAAGAGAAGTGTGGAAAAACGCTATCAGTGGAAAAATATCATAGAAGAGCAAATGTAAATGGACAAGAAACATTCGAAGAGGTTGCAATTTACAAGCAATTAGGGAAATGCCAATGGTACCAGCAACACTGAGCTGTCATGTTATACCCACCAAACTGGCAAAAATGCAAAAGAACGAGGTTGCTCCTGAGAATGTGAGGGAACACATTGTCTTAATCACCGCTGTTGTAATTGCAAAGTCTTTTTTGGCAAGCAACTTGGCAGTATGATACTTAGCCCAGCACTGCCTCCCTTGAATATCTGACTCACAGAAATCAAAGTGAACATGTGGAGCTATTTATTATCTCACTGTTGGCAACAGCCAAGAGCTGAAAACAATCTGTATACACACTGGTGATGGAATGGTTGAAAAATGATGATTATTTGTGTAGGATATCATGCAGCTATGAAAATAAATAAATTAGAAATTTGTCAGAAGGATTGGAGGGATTTCTGTAGAAACTGAAAAGGAGCATGCTGTACACATAGTGTACAGCTGTATACAGAGATTTCATTTGCATCACCTTGAAGAAAACTCCCAAGCATATTGAAGCTTTTGACTGCACAAATGTTATCCTTCAGGGTAAAATACTACCTAGCTTAATCTAGTCTCTGTCTCTATCACTCCAGAAAAAAATGCTCTGGCCAGTCACCAATAATCTCAGAGTTTACAGTTATGATAGTTGTTTTTCAGTTTGTTAGTTTATGGGCTCTTTCAGTAGCAAAGAACAACTCTTTCTTGGCTTGCTGAAGAGTTTAAAGCTGATTCATATTCTAAACCTCCCAATATTTAAATTTCCAATCCAAGCCCTTTTCTAATCTCCAGGATGATATGTGATCTATGAATAATACCACTGAGTGGTCTCGTAGACATTTTAACCATTACTAATTTATTATTATTATTATTTTTTATTATGGCCAGTTCAGCCTGCCCTGGGGGTGCGGCTGGCACAACATGTGGTGCTGGGGATCGAACCATGGTCCCTGCAGCTGTGTAAGCTTGCCTAAGCAGGAGCTTTAGACCACTGAGCCATCTCACTGGCCCCACTACTAAAAATTTTCTGAAATGGAAAAATGTTAAGATGAAGGCACAAGATGCAGTCCTAGACTTCTAGCCCAACCAAAATAAGTTCAGAAGACATTGACATAGAAGAAATTAGAAGTCATACACCTGAACTTTCTGAAATGATAGCTACTAAAGTAAAGAAACAACTCCATTAGGTTACAGAGTAAATCAAATCACAAAAAATCTCTCAGGTAAAAAAATAAATGACAGCCATAATGAAAGAATTTCTTAGTATATCTAAAGAAGACATTATTAAATAAACATAGGAGCATAGAAAAATAATGGAAACTTTTTTTTTTTTTTTTGTCTTTTTGAGACAGGGTCTCATTATGTAGTTCAGGCTGGCCTTGAGCTCACTTTTGTAGCCCAGGCTGGTCTCGAACTCACACTGATCCTCCTGCCTCAGCCTCCCAAGTGCTGGGATTACAGGCGTGAGCCACCACGCTCGGGCCTTTTTTTTTTTTTTTTTTTGAATAATGGAAACTTTGAATGAACAATGTAATAAATAATCAGAATACATGACATAGATTCAAAGAGATATCCAGGAAATTAAAATTTCCACTGAAAACTGGAAAAACTGCTTGAATGAAACTGAAGATATGGGCCGGTGAGATAGCTCAGTGGTTTAAAGCGCTTGCTTAGGAAAGCTTAGGCAACTGCAGGGACCGCGGTTTGATCTCCAGAACCACATGCTGCCCCAGCCCCACTCTCAGAGCAGGCTGAGCTGGCCATAAAAAAAAAAAAATACAAAATAAAATATTTAAAGGAACTGAAAATAGACTTTCAGACTTTGAAGACAGAATTGCAGTTAGTGATCACCAAAGAAAAGAGCTCTGAAAAATGACAATGAACCAGGAAATAACAACTCAACAGCTGCAAGATGATGCAAAGAGAAACCATATAATATTGATATGTGTCAAAAAAAGGAGGAGTCAACACAAATAACATAAATAATTATTTACAGACGTAATAGCAAAAAGTTTCCCAAGCATGGGAAAAGAATCTGACAAATAGTAAGTGAGACATGAAAGAGCTCCACTTATCCATCACCAAAATAAATCTACATCTAAACATATAGTAATCAAGAAATTCAGCATAAGAAAAGAATATTAAGGGCTGTTAAAGAAACAGATCACCTACAAAGGTAAGACAATTAGAATCATAGCAGACTTCTCAACACAAACCATCATGTGAAGAAGACCTGGAAGGGAAGTACTTCAAGTCCTGAAAGGAAACAACTCGCAACACAGATTGATGTACTCTGTAGAACTATCTTTTAAAATTAATTGAGAAATAAGATACTTTCATTACAATGAACAGCTGAAGAAACACCACAAAGGGGACTGGAAATATTCTAGAAAGAGATAAAAAATGACTATGATTCCTAGAACAACAGCAGAAAAAAACCACCAAGCAGGACCAGCAAATAAACAGAGGGGATAAGTAGAGAACCAAAAGCATGAAAATAACATGACAAAGAAAAGCCAATACATATCAGTTATAACAATTAAGGTAAAAGGCCTCAATTCACCAATCAAAAGAAACAGACTGGAAAAGCGGATCAAGAAATGAAATCCTAAAAAAGAAACGAAATCAAATAATATGACATATAGAAGAAACATATTTAATTCAAAAGGAAATTCATAGACTGAAAGCCAAAGGATGGAAAACAATACTCCATGTGGTATGAATGTAGAAAAAGGCAGGGGAAGCATGTAAACTTCAAATCAAGAATGATCAAAAGAGATAAAGAAGGTTACTACATACTTGTTAGGGGTAAATTGCAAGAGGAAGAGATGACCATTGTAAACATATATATGCATGAATTATGGGAGCACTAACTATAAAAGATAAATATTAACAGACATGAAAACTCAAATAGACAATAACAGAATTGTAATGGGACCTTAATACCCCATTGTCACAAAGAGGTCAACTAGACAAAATAGTAGCAATTAGTAAAGAAATAGCAGAACTGAATCAAACCTGTGAACAAATGGACTTAGTAGACCTTTACAGAGTATTCTACCCAACAGCATCAGAATACACACTCCTCTCAGCTGTACATGCGATGTTCTCTAAAATAGACCATATTCAATCCTATAGAACATGCTTAAGCAAATGCAAGGGAACTGATATTATCACATTATATTATCTGACCATAGTGCAATGAAATTGGAAATTATTGACAAAAAGTCATACAAAGACTGCATAAACACATGAAAATTAAATAACACCCTTCTGAACAACCAGTGGGTCACAGAAGCAGTTACAGAAGACATTAAACAATATTTACAATCAAATGAAAATGCAAATACAACTTCCTGGAACCTATTGTGTAACACATTGTGTGATACAATGAAAACAGTACCCAGAGGAAAATTTATAGTGGTAAATGTTCATATCAGAAGAATAGAACAAGCATAAATAAACAACCTAATGCTGCACCTCAAGCTTCTAGAAAGTGTAAGTCAAGATGAAAGCCTAAAGAAGGAAAGAAGTTAAGATCAGAGAGGAGTTAATGCAATGGAGATTAAGAAAGTAATACAAAGAGTTAATGCATGAAGAGTTTGTTCTTTGAGGAAATAAACAACATTGATAAACTCCTAGCCAATCTTATCAAATAAAGGAAAGAAAAAGCATAGATTCATGCAACAAGAAACAAAAAAGGGTGAAGTCACTACAGATCCTATGGAAACTCAGAAGATCATCAATGCCTACTTCAAAAGTTTTTATTCTGACAGGATGGAAAACAGATTCTTAGATACATATGATTCACTGAAGCTGAATCAAGAAGATATAAAAATTCTGAATAATCCAATATTAGTGAATGAAATAAAAAATGCTATTGAAAATTTACCAACAAAGAAAAATGCAGATTCTGATGGATTTGCAGCTCAAGTCTGCAAGAAACTAAGAGAATATTTAATGCGAATAATCCTGAAGTTCTTTAATGAAATTGAAAGAAAAACAATTTTCCCTGACTCATTCTTGGAGGCAAGTATGACCCTGATACCAAAACTGGAGAAAGACCCAATTAAAAAAGACAAGGAACAGTCATTCATGATAAAAACCCTACAGAAAATTGGAATAGATGGTCTTTAACTCAATCTGAATAAAGTCATGTATGACAAATCAACACTCAACATCAAAGCAAATAGACAAAAACTGAAAGTTTTTATTTTAAAATCAGTAACAAGACATTGATGTGCACTGTTACCACTCATATTTATGCTTCTGGAAACATTAGCTAAGCAATTAGACAAGAGAAAGAAAGAAAAGGAATAAGGATAAGAAAGGAAGAAGTGAAATCATCATTATTTGCACTTAACGTGATATTCTACAAAGAAGACTCAAAAATTTCCACCAAAAGATTTCTAGATTTAATAACTAAATTCAGTTGCATAACTGGACACAGAATCAACATTCAATAATTGACAGTAGTCCTGAAAATGAACAACTATCTCATTGGGAAAGAAATTGGAGAAACCACACAATTCACAATAGCATCCCAAAATGAGACACTTATGAATCAATCTAACAAAGGAAATAAAAGATTTATACTTTCAAAATTAAAGAACTCTGAAAAAAGAAATTAAAGAAGATTTCAGAAGCTTGAAAGATATTCTTTGCTTATGGATAGGAAGAACTAACATTGTGAAAATGGCCATACTCCCAAAACATATACCTGATCGAAGTATCATCAGCATACCTCACAGGTCTAGAGAAAACATTCCTAAAATTCATCAGGAATCAAAAAGCCTTAGAATAGCAAAGGGAATTATTATAGTTTGTGTCCCCCACAAAGCCTCATGCAGTCAAGGGGCCGGCTTCTAGAGTTTGTGATTAACTCACAATTCAATTCTGGGATTATGGGTGTGAGTGGTATACCCAGTCTTGGGCAGATAGTCTGACTACAATATAAGGAGAGCAGAGAGGCTTGCTAGCTGCCTCAGGTTCTGTTCCTCCTTTTGCTCTTTGCTGTTTTTAGCTGCCCTCTGCCATGTTCCACTCTGCCTTAAAGCCAGACAAGTATGAACAGAAACCTCCACAAACTGTGAGTTAGACAAACATTTACTTTCTTAATTTTGAGTGTTGGATATTTTGTCTCAGCAATGAGAGAAAAGTGACTAAGATAGCAATCCTGGATAACAAAGGCAAGGCAGGAGATGTCACAATTATATTACAAAGCTATTGTGATAAAATCAGCATGGTGCTGGCAAAAAACAGACCTGAGGATCAATGGAAGATGATTAGAAGATGTAGACATAACTACAAACACACTCAGACATCTTATCTTTGGTAAAGGCCCAAACATATTCACTGGAAGAAAGACAGACTCTTTAATAAGTAGTGCTGGGAAAACTGACTTTCCACACACTGAGGACTAAAATTGGATCCATGTCTATCACCATGAACTAAACTAAAGTAAAAAATGGAGCAAAGATCTAAATATTAAAACATAAACACTAAATCTGCTGGAAGAGAAAGTAGATTGAAATCTTAAAGACATAAGTGTAGGCAAAGAATTCATGAATAAAAATCAAACTGTATGGGAAATACTTTGAAAGGTTAACAAATGTGATTTCATCTTACTAAATTGTTTTTGTATATCAAAAGAAATCATCAATGGAATGAAAAGAAAACTCATGATTTGGAAAAAAAATCCAGCCAACTGTCCCTCAGACAAAGGACTTTTATCTAGAACGTGCAAAGAATTTAAAAAAAAGAAAAAAAGAAAGAAAAAAAAAAAAAAAAAAAAAAAAAAAAAAAAAAAAAAAAAAAAAAAAAAAAAAAAAAAAAAAAAAAAAAAAAAAAAAAAAAAAAAAAAAAAAAAAAAAAAAAAAAAAAAAAAAAAAAAAAAAAAAAAAAAAAAAAAAAAAAAAAAAAAAAAAACAAACCTGGCCCCCAAAATTCAAAGAACCAATTAAAAATGGGGATCTATGATGAATGCATACTACCTAGATGAATAAATACCAATGGCAAATAAATATAAAAAAATTCAACATCATTGATCTTTTGAGAAATCCAAATTAAAAGCAATAATGAGATTCCATCTGATCCCAGAAAGAATGACTGTCATAAAAAAAAATCAAACAATCACAAATGCTGACAGGGCGGCGGGGCAAAAAGAACACATCTCCACTGTTGGTGAGAGTGGAGTCCAGTGAAACTACTGTGGAAATCAGTATGGAGATTTTTCAGAAAACCAGGACTGGCAGTCTCATTTGACCAACTATTCTTCTTCTGGGTAGATTTACAGAAGCACTGAAAGCATCATAGCACAGTGATGTATGTGCACCTACATTTGCACCAATACTCTGCCATAGCTAAATCGTGGAAACAACCCAATGCCCATTGTCTTAGTTACTTTTTACTCGTTGCTGGGACAAATACCAGACACTCAAGATGAAGGAAGGAAAGGTTTATTTAGCTCACAGTTTGTGGAGGTTTCAGTCCATATTTGGCAGGCCCAAGGCTGAGTGGAACAGAGCAGAGAGCATCCAGTTCATGGCGGCGGAACAGCAACAAAATGGTGGCAGAAGTAGCCAACCAAACAGGGCCGCAGAGAGCAACAGCTCTCGTCTGTCTCTCTGTCTCTCTTTATATTCCTATCAGGCTCTCTGCCTTAGGATATCCGCCCTAGGCCACATCCATAGTCTCAGCCTTACTCAGGCCGATAATCCCATCAGTACTAAAACCCATAATCGGGGCCCGGCGGGATGGCTCAGTGGTCTAAAGCGCCTGCTTGGGAAAGCTTGGGCGGCTTCAGGGACCGCGGTTCAATCCCTGGCACCACGTGCTGCGCCAGCC
>PVJA010014029.1:0-42712 GCA_004027025.1 Myocastor coypus
AGAAAAGAAAAGATGAGACGAGACGAGACAAGACACTGGAACACTGGAGCTCTGGATCAAAGTTGATTTGACAAGAGGGTCCAGCAGGGCCTGAGCAAAGTTTGGTCCAGGAGAGAATCTTTCTTGGTTTCTGGTGACTAAGGGAAGGGAAGAACCTGTTAGCGCAGAGTTTATGACTTCTGTTCATTTTGCTTTGTTTTGTTTTGTTCCAGACGGAGAACATGATAACAAAAATGGATTGCTTGGGGGAGAATAGAACTTTATTTTCTGACATTGTTAACTAATGTTGCTCACTGTATTTTCAAATGGAAGCATTAGAAATAAGTGGATGGTATTTTATTTTTTTTTATTATTTATTTATTTTTTTTTGTGGGACCAGGGTTCAAACTCACGACCTTGCACTTGCCCAGCAGGCACTTGTGCCTCGGAGCTATCTCCCCAGCCCCAGTGGATGGTATTTTAAACCTTTGGATCTGATCACTTGGGAAGTGAATGAGCCAATGATTGAAATCAGAATGATCCCCTGTCTCTCTAGATTGTTCTCCTCTGTCTCTACTAGCCATTCTAACTTGGCTTAGAAACTGTGTTTCCACCAGTTCTTGCCATGAAACCATGCAACCAGCGCTAAATTACTGAGCTGGCTGCACTTTCCTGTTGACTGTTCAACTCTTCGAGTGCCCTAAAGGTTCCTTGAGGAAAAGCTGCAGCCCATCAGTGATTCTTGAATGAAAGAAGGCATAACTGCTTTGAAGCTAAAATCTAAATTAAATTTGCCTTTTGCGCTGTCCCAACTTGTTGAGTAGAACCCAGTCACTATTATAAACTATTTATTGTGATAATGTTTTCTTAGCTCCTTCACCCTCGTGGCATTTTCTATACTGTTTTCCTTCTCCAGTTCTCTGTTCTACTCATGGATTATAATCCGTCAAGGACAGTGGACCCTTGATTTACAAACTTATTCCATTCCGAAGGGCTGGTTGTAACTCAAGTTGTCTACTGAAAGTTCAGGCTTCTTCACACAGCCTTCAAAGTGTTTCTCTTGTAGCCAGCAGATCTCAGCATCCTTAGAGAGACACTGGCCCAGGAGGAAATGTTGTAAAATTCTTCCCAGAACTCTTCAAAAACATTATCTGAGACCATCTGGAAGTACAAGTAGCCAAGATTTGGATCATAACTCAAGATTTTGATCATAACTTAAAACTGAAATTCTAATCCTAACTGAAGTATTTCTTTTCTTTTCTTTAATGTTATTATGAAAGGCTCGGTTCCCTTCATTTTTCTCTCAGTGTGTTCATTCTTTGTGTACAAAAGTGCTGCGGATTTTTGAGTGTTGGCCTTGTATCCTGCTATACTGCTGAATTTGGTAATTAAATCTACAAGATTCTTGCTGGAGATTTTAGGGTCCTCTATGAAGGGTATCATGTCATCTGCAAATAATGATAACTTCACTTCTTTTACAATCTTTATTCCTTTTATTTCTCTCTCTTGTCTAAGTGTGCTGGATAATGTTTCCAGAACTATTTTGAATAGGAGTGGAGACAATGAAAATCCTTGTCTTGCTGCTCTTGTCAGGTCTGGCCATTACTCAAGGGTCTGCCACACTAATTGCAAGCTCCAAGCACTTCACATTAAACTGCGTTATGTACATGTACCAACACCATATAATGAAAGTGATGTTTATATACTACAAATATGTACTAATAAAAATAAAAGTTAAAGAAGAAACAGAGAAAACAATCTGAGAGCAAAATAACACATCAGTTTGTTCATGATTATATCAGCATGAAGTCCTCCGCAGCTGTAGAAGACATGCATTAGATTATTTAGAACATTTCTAAAGAAAAAAAAAACTCAAATATTTCTACTATTATTGTTGCATAGGAGTAATGTAATCTATCTGTTTACTATTTTCAATTGATAAAAATACATTAACATCTTTTCTCTTGAATTTGGGAATATATGAGCCAATGGAACAAGAATTACTATACCACTTACCTATCAGCACATAGTTTCGATGAGTATGTAAATATCTTTCTGTCTTGCAGAGAAAATGTTCTTTGCAGATCCAGATCAGTATCTCTCTCACTCAGGGAGTATTGCATTTCCCATCTTCATTGTCTTGTCCTGCGACATCAATGACCATGTCCAAAATGCATGTGTGCTTTAGAGAAACCACAGCAGTAGGAACAACTAGTGGTCAAACAAAGCTTTAGCAATAAGAGAAGTTGGAGGAAATTTAGTATATATTTCATAGATCACTCACTGATGTGGGAAAACTATGAAGTCCAGAGAATATTTTTAATAATTTCAAGTTACTTTATCTTAATTTTTTTCTTTATTGAGATAGAAAGTCCAGTACAGATATGCCATAAAAATTACTTGGAGGTTTTCAAATGAATCCTCATTTGCTGCACATTATTTATACTAATCAAAATGTAATGATTTTTAATTATATATATATATATAATTAAATTATATATATATATATATATATATATATTTAAAAAGGTAAGTACAACTATAGTTCCCAAATTTACATAAAAAGATAAAGCTAATGAAACCTAGGAAATACTACATATTTCTCTTCCACAATTATTGAAAAGCATAGAAAATTAAATATTAAATTGCCATTTTAGTAAATTATCTGAGCATATAAATAGGGTGAACTGTCAACTAAATCAACTTAAATGTACTTTATCTTGCCTCTGCAATTGCTAAAGTCTTTTATTTGTATGGGAGCATACTGTAATTAGAAATAATTAGTTGTGCAATTAGAAGTAATTGACAGGAGGAAGAAGAGACTACACCCTCTAAAATTTCCTCTCTAAACCCTTTCAATAATGATGGTAGGAAATTCTCTGATGTATTAATTGATATTGCTTCTTATAATAACAAATATTAAATTTCATTTTGAATAGCTATATAAAATTTCTTCTAGTATAAGAAAGAAATGTTTCTCATAACTATAAGCTTCTAAATTACTAGTAGTGGTAGTATTGGCTTAAAATTATAATGTTGCGCTTGGTTACCTTCACAGAAAAAGAGTTTGAAAAATTGGATTAATAAAAAATATTCAATAAAGGATTAATCTATTATTTCCAGAATAGTTAATGTTTTTAATTATAAGTATGTTTACAATAGAATAGGTATACATATAAATTATAATACTCATTTAATCTTCTGACTACAAATAATCACTATTAAGCTTCCAAAAGTAGGAAAAAGAGAAATTTTTCGTAATGTGGTAATATTTACAAGGAGTGAAAGTTCATACGTTCTTTTTGTTTGTTTGTTTTTGAGTCTTTTATTATTTATTTGTTACAGAGTCTCACTATGCAACTGGTACTAGCAGTGTTCCTCCTATCTCAGTGATCTCAGCTCTGGGATCACAGGCATGCACCACCATAGCAGGTCTCAGTGGCCAGCTCCACACACTTGGGGTTCCCGGGCTGGCGGGGCATGCGGCACCAGGGATCGAACTCTGATCCTTGACTTGACAGACAGGCACCTAGACCACTGAGCTATCTCTCCAGCTTCATGTATTTTTAGCTCCTAGTATAAAATAAAAATAATAGAATGTTCGGTAATTTGCATTTGTCTTCCAACAAACATTTATTTCATTAATTCATATTCCAAACACTTCTAAGGTTAAATATCAGGGAATAAACTTTAAGTATTAAGAGAGCTATCTAAACAAAACATAAACAGAAGAAAGCATATCCCGAGTTTTTCTACCAATAGTAGGTGAGGAGTTTTATTGAATCTTATAAATTTCTTTTAAATTTTCCTCCCAAGCCAAATTTTTTGAGGGGTTAAGAGAATTATGTCTAACAAAGCTGTACTTCCTCAGTGCTTTTGAAGCTTTCCAAATCATAATTTGTCTTAATGTGTATATTAATTACATTATTGGCAGCAAATAATACACATCAATCTGCAGATGTCATTGCAGTACCTGAAGAATTTTCTTAAATAAGTCGCTTAGCAAAATGCAGCAGTCATACTTATTACCATGTACAATAGCGATGTTCAGCAATACTGTAAAAATCGACCACAGATTCATTTGTCTAAGCTTGCCAAAGAGTTTGTATACTGTAGATACAGATGTCATGATATGTTTGTGTATATCTTATTGAGGTCTGCAATACTTTTTTAATATGTATCTACTTTACCACAAAAATTATCTTTTTTTTTTTTCTAATTAATCTATTTTCCCAGGTAAACCTCTTGGCTTTTGGAGTTATCATATACAAAGTTTTTCGTCACACTGCTGGACTGAAGCCAGAAGTTAGTTGCTATGAGAATATAAGGTAAACATTTCTTGATGTATCCATAGACTTTACAACTAAAACTTTTATATACAATGCAAAACCTTTCTGAAATTAATATTAGTAAAATAATTAGTTTAGACATCCTTCCACCATGTCTAAAATGTGCCCTGGAAAAGAAGCATTTCATATCTCAAATAAAACAGCACACAGCCCAGAGTCAGCAGTAAGGGAAGCCGTCTTTTCATATGTACTCCTCTATGAAAGAGAGACCATGCTCATTTTAACACAAAATGAGGTCTTAGGATTGGCTTTTCTAAAACCTATCTCTGAGTTTGGCAAGTGTTTCTTTCTTGTATTTCTCTCTTTGACTGTTGCTATGATTTTTGTTTTAACCTTCTCTCTTTAAAACTGATTTATTGAGACCTTCAAAATGGTTTGCTCAGGAAAAGCTTAAGTATGCTACAGGGAACATGGCAAACGACACAGTGGGTTGCTTGGAAACACTCCTGTAGTTTCAATAGCTTGCACAAGATTTATAGTGGAGATCTGGCAAACGTTTGATCAATTACCTTTTTTTATTTCTCTGCACCATTCATAGTTTCATGTAGTATGATTGTTTAATAAAAATGAAAATGACTCATTTTCTGAGGCACACTGCTGTGACGCTTTCTGCAGACGAGGGTGATTGGCTTAAAATGAAGGCAACAAAAGGATCATTAGTTGCTTCATTTCCAAGGCAGTGTCTTTAGTGAACAGGATTGAATATTGTTTTACTGAAAATCACTAGCAAACAGTTGAATATACGTAAGAACATTTTTTCTTTAATTTTTAAGAAATTAGTACTAAGATGAAGTTATCTTGAGGCAACTACATTACAAAAACAAATGCACATTTTTAATTTTACGTCCTTCACCTTTTTCTCTCTGAAACTTGCAGGAACCCCCTTTGATGCCATGATCATGTGTTGACCCCAGTCCACATGGCATAGTTTTCAGGGTTTGTGAGGGAAATACTTTCTAGCAAATAAATATATGTCTTCCTTTCAGGAATTACTGTTGTATTAGATTAAAATCACAGCATATGCATTGCACTATACCAGATAAAAATATCTTAAAATTAAGTAGCTCTTCAAATGCCACATCTGAGTAAAAGAACCTTCTTCTCAGGAAGCCTACCCTACCACAGTACAGCAACATGCCAGGAAGGCTGTCCCATCTAACTGAAAAGCACTGAGAAGGCATTGATGGTTGTTGTAACAGATCGCTTCTGAAAGTGAAAATCCATAAACTTGAAGGGCTTGGGGATCTCTGGAATGTGCGTGCCTTCTTAACTGAAACACCCCAAACGCACCGCAGGTCCTGTGCGAGAGGAGCCCTTGCCCTCTTGTTCCTTCTGGGCACGACCTGGATCTTCGGGGTTCTCCATGTGGTGCATGCATCGGTGGCGACCGCCTACCTCTTCACAATCAGCAATGCCTTCCAGGGGATGTTCATTTTCCTCTTTCTGTGTGTTTTATCTAGAAAGGTAAGCAAGATCTCCTTTGACTGACCCTACGGTACAATCATGTAGCATGTTTCCAAATTGATAGAAAATTCTTCTTCTCATAGAAATATGACTCATCTTTGTTCTTTCATGTAGTGCATTTGACTACTTAATCAGAACATTTAGCTTGTGCATTAGGAAATTTAGCCTGTTACTATCCTCATACATATCGCTTATATTCACATGAGCATGTTCTGATAAATAATCAAAAAACAACAATACTTTAAACAAGTGAATACAAATACTGACGATTTGAAAATAATACGACATAACTGCCATGACTATATTTAACATTTTCTTTCTTTTTTCAAGATCCAAGAAGAGTATTGCAGATTGTTCAAAAATGTCCCGTGCTGTTTTGGCTGCTTACGGTAAACATGGAGAACTGTGCATAAGTACAGCTGGAAGAAGCTGACAGTTCATGTTGCAGACAGCCAATGTATAAAGATGACTCAATGTTGTACTCCAGTTATTAGTTACTAGATAATCAAGTATTTTAAGTTTGGGTTTTATCTGTTTCCAGTGTAAGAGCTGTATATAATAAAGGTAAAGTTATGTACTATATAGCTGTAGTATGTTTTACTACATGACATAGTTATGTCAAAAGCAGTACTGTAGATATTTGGAAAGTAATTGGTTTCTCAGGAGTGATATCACTGCCCAAGGAGAGATTTCTTTCAACTACAAGAGATTTATTAATGTCCTGAAGGATACCACTGGCTTGATATTTTGTTTTCTTTGAAACTAGTCCCCTACCACCTTAGTAATGAGCTTTGTTACAGAAAGCAAAATGTAAGAGAATGAAGGGCTAAATGTGGAACAGGAAAAAACAGGAAATGGCTATTGTAAGAATGAGATGTATTTTAAATAAATATAATTTTCTGTAAGCTAGATAAGAGAATTCTGAAGTAAAATGAAGAATTTCAATAAACACATCTGGCATTTTGTCATTTTTTTTTCAATTTAAATTTCCATGAGAGCAGTTATTCACTATATCCATGTTTTTAGTATTCTAAAATATAACTCCACAAGTGAAAATAAAGCTATCTGTTGTTCAATTAGGCTGAGGTATGTGGTTTTTTTATACTGATTTCACTAATCGTAACTTCAGATGCACGATCAAGAAAACATGAATGTCAAAATATAATGTCATTTCGATTTGTAAATATAAAAATACTATATGTAAACCTGAATTACTTATTCTATAACCTTTCATCATAGTGAAAACTATCCAATCAAATTAGACTGCTTTGAATGCTTTAGTTTTAGTTTCAGCAATATTATAATTCACATCACAATAGCTTTTATTACTTTATGATTTTTAAAATAATTCTACAAATATTGAAGCATCTATAAAGGGCATTATTATATTTCTCCTGTTTAAAGAAGCACACACTTAAAAATTTTTAGTTCTGACAAAAAATTATGAGATACTGTAGAAATTTTCACAGTGGATCTATTTTCTGACTGTTTTCTTCATCCATTGCAGATTACTGGCTTAGATATACAGCTTTTTATCTCTTCTCAGATTTTCCTGTTATGATGTAGAAATAGTGATTTTTATTTCAAAAAAAGTAGCTCTTCAGTAACTATCTATAAAACTACACCAGTACACACAATGGTGTGACCTTTAATTTCTCGAGCGTTAAAATGAAGTCTTTCAAATCTTATTCTAACAAATACAACATTCTCTAGATAACACACTCCCTTCTGAAGAGCTAGGACTTACCTACCCAGAAGGAGTTTTACATTTCAGTAGATGCACAATTGAAGGTTTTCATTACATTTTCTAGTCCTTGCATGCTACCCGTGTGGCCAAGTGTCACCTTTTCCATTACAGGACAGTGTAATAGCAATGTGATATTAAAAAGGAATGTTCAGTCAGTGTGTACAAGCCATGTGTTCCAAGTGGAATAATGAGCTTCCAAAAGAATCCATGCCATAATCTTCAGAATCTGTGAATATCAGATTATGCTGCCAAGAGAATAAAAATTTCAGGAGGAAGTAAGGTGTTAATCAGCTGACCTTTATGACCCTTGAGCTCCCCTGTGGCACAGCTGTAGTCACAGCAAGCCTCAGAAGAACAGAGGAGAGGAAGTGTCACAGTGATCTAGCACAAGGGACTTTACCGCAGCAGAAAAAAGTCCATAAACCGCAGAATGCTGACAAAGTTCTGGAGGCTGAAAAAAACAAAGCCATGGATTTTTTCCTAGTCACCGGAAGGAAGTCAGTCCTCAGATATTTTTATTTTATTCATTTGGAATCTTAATTTTCAGAACAGTACAGTAGAAGGCAGACAGATGATAGAAAGAGCGAGACAGATCAATTGATAGATAAATGTATTAAGACACTAACTTTGTAATAATTTGTTAGGGCAACCACAGGAAACTAATACGGTGGAAATACTTAGGTAATATCATCTTCAGAGACAACTAGCATTCATTTCATGAGGGAAAAATGTAAGTCCTCTATCACCTCCCTTAGATGTCACTAGGTAAGCCTTACATACTTTAGTTTCACATGTAGGACCTTCTCTTCTCTATTTACCTCCTCAGTTTTTCCCTTTACTGTGTCCAGATTTCTTCAGTCAAACTAAACCAAACTGTTCTTTTTTTTTTTTTTTTTCAATGTATTCAGTACAGGGTCTACAAGATCTCACTACACAGACCAGACTCGTAGTGATCCTCCTGCTTTTAGCCTCCCAAGCGCTGGAATTACAGGCCCATGCTACCCACCATGCCCAGTCTCGATCACCGTCTCAGTGTGTTCCCAGGCCAGGGCCGGCACAACTTTTGGTACTGGGATCAAAGTCTGATCTCTGTGCTCTGCCTAAGCTGGTGCTTTAGCTCACTGAGCTATTTGACCATCCCCAAACTATTTACTTTTCTCCAATCTTATTGTAGTTTATCCATTTCTCTATTTTTAGTTTGTTCTTTGTGACAACCATGACGCTGACAAGCATCCTTGTCCCTTAATATCTTCCTTTGTGATGCTTGCCTGAATCTCACAAGAATTAATCATTCATAGCTTGGTTTCTCCCCTCCTTGTAGAGACTCTCTGCTGTCTATCACACAGCCTGCAATGAGCTCAAATTCAAGGCATGCGTAGTGCTTACTTTTGTATGTCCTTGGTGGCAAGTACTTTGTCTGTTTTCCACCTTCTGAGTGGAAAATGTTTACCTTCTGAACACAAGGTTGATGTGATCACAGCTGCAGAGCCTCTAAGTAGCCCAGCCTTGGTCCTCGTGCTTCAGATCTTCCTCTATGGTGGCCTCTGAGATGAGGCTGCCATGCCTTCTCATGCACATGACACTCTGAGGTGGGAAGGGACAGCTTCAAATTAATTTGGATGTAGCTGAGGATTGAGCTTATCAGCAAAGCCTTGAATTTATACTGTGTTCAGATTTTGCAGAAGGAATATACTTCAGGGATTTGAGAAGAGCTTGCCCAACTCATAGAGTAATGTTTCATTTCCCATTTGGCTGTGAGTTACCATTTCACTCTTCATATGATAGGGAATGGAGTAAGTATGAAGATGTATACTCAGTTTCTGCAACCCTAAAATATACCACGAATAGACCAGGAAATATTAACTTGCCAAGTCCTCTTTTATCCAAAACTGGACAGAAGGAACTTACTAGGTCTCATACAAATCAGAGAACCCAATACTGAAACTTAGACTCAGAAGGTGAATGAATGCCATAGAAATAGAAGACAAATTTTCTGACTGCCTGTAGAATAATAATAATCTCTTAACAAAAACAAAATCCATTGATTTATGAGTTATATGGTAGTTGGTAAATTTTTTACATGTAGCATATTAATTATAAAAATGTATAAGAGATTCTATAGCCAAATACCTCACAATCCATATGTGAGTAAAACCAATAAATCTTGCACATTAATTTGATGGAAATATCAATTCTTTTGTTCTTTTTAATTCAATGCCTTCCATTCAAAAGTAGGCAATAACTATTTTCCTCAAATCACTGCATATTCTGCACAATTTATTGTGCCCACCTTAGGTGTCCTTACAAAAACCAGTCTGTGTATCAGTATTTTTGCCTAATTTCCTGAACATGAAATATTTGGGGAAAATAAGCATTACTGACCCAGTATGGTTACCCCAGAAAGATAATCTGAGATTGTCTGCTACATGGAATGTCTGCTCACATGCAAACTTGACTTATCATTCAAAGTCCCTCTCTATGAAGCCTCCCGCATCAATGTGGTTCTTACTGATTTCCTAAATCACTATAACTTAGTACTTAAAGCACACATCATAACACAGTTGCTAGGGCTCGTTATCTTCACTTAGTATTTATGCCTTTAAACCTTAAGTTTTAGTTGACAGATATTAGAGAAATAAGTTACTGATGGCATTTATAGAAAATGATTTCCTTGAAATTTGATTTCAAAGTCTATTGTTAAACTGTACTATGTAATTTACTTTTCATAATAACATAGCCAATGATCATCTTATTCTTTACCACAAGAAGTGGCTACTGTCACAGTGCTATCATTTGGATCTAAAATGTGTTTAGTTTGGATCACGATCTTCAACAGAGCCCATTGCACCAGGTGTACAGCCAGAGGTTTTGGGAAGTTATTGGTTGATGAGGGCTCTCATCTCATCCATAGATTGATCCACTTATGTTTTTGTAACCTAATGGACTCCTGAAAGGTGGTGGCAACTTTAGGATGTGAGAACTAGCCCAGCTAGGTGGGAGGTTGGAAACATGCCCTAGAAGGGGCCCTCAGCTCTTCCTGGAAGGGGCCCTCAGTCCTTTCCCTTCATCTCTTTGCTTCCTGGCCACGATGTGATGGGCAGATTTGCTCCATGACCTAGAGCCTTTCTGGCACGTTTTCTTGCACCACAGGCCCCCAAACAGTAAGGTCGGGGTGGCCACGAACTGAAACTCTGAATCCATGATCCAAAGTAAATCCTTCCTCCTTCCAAGTTGATTTATCTCGGACATTTTGACATAAACTCACCAACATGACACACCCTCAAGAAAATTTTATTAAAACTCAAAATTGGCAGCAAACTCTGATCCCCAGTCCCAGCTCTCAAAAACTTACTGAGATAGAAAGCAAAAGTGGATACATTCACACCCGAGCTTCTTACCTCTCTAGAGATATGTTTCAGAGCTGTAAATTTATATAGCATATGAACAATATTTCTATTTATGTTCTGTAGGGAACAGAGCAAACATGACACATTTTTAACAGTCTTTTCAACATATACCTGCAATTTACAGGTGTATGTTTACCATATATTTTAGGGGAAGCAACTGTCCTTCTAGGTTGGATTACTGTCCTTTTGCATATTTATTTCTATTGCCCACCCTATTCATGCCATCAAGGAGGAAATTCATTTTGAGAAGCTTCTGTATACCTTCCAACTTTCCTTTCTGATTATACTACCATACAAAATAATTAATAATAAGCCTTATCATAATAATTTGTCATTAGTTACATTTTTCACTTGAGAGTTCTTTTGTTCATTTTCGTGACTAAGTCATATTCCACAGAGGACAAACCATCAATGCTATAGTAGGCACACGATCTGGCTCGATGCAATAATGCAATGGGAGGCCCAGTGTTTTTCAGAAATGACATTGTCCAAATAGATTGCTTGATTTTGTTGTTGAAAATGATTTTTTTTTAATGACAGATAAAGGACCCTGTTGACAAGCTTCACAAGAATGGCTGTGATTTGAATAAGTGTCCTCCAAAGGTTGATGGCTTAAAGGGTTCATCCCAGCCCATGATGCCATCAAGAAGTGGCACAGGCTTTGAGAGATGGAGTCCGGTGGGGAGAAAACTAGGCGTTTCTAGAAGGGGATTCTGGGAATTTGGTTTTCTCTTCCCCTCCCCCGCTTCTCTTTTCCTTTTCTAGAGTCACCTGAGCAGACTGCTCCATCACAAGAGCTCCCTTTCATCTTTTCACATTGTCTTAAAACATGCTCCAAGCAACAACAACGATGAACTGGCCTGAGGACGTACCTCAGCGGCATAAATGCACAAAGTCCAGAGTTCAATCCCCAGTACTGCCAAAAGGAAAAAAAAAAAAAAAAAAATGAGGGACTGAAGTCTCTAAAACTGTGAGTTACAATAAAACTTTCTGCGTTTTAAGTAGAGCATCTCAGGTATTTTGTGATAGTAAGTTACCACAATAATCCCTCTGCACACATGAGTAGCTTGTTATTTTTTTACAAGTGTTCAGTGAAAACTGTATCATGGACTTGCGATCCACAAGGCTTCTTGAGCATTTCTGTTCTGAGTGGAAAAGATTGAAATTATTTACCATAGATTGTGGCTTGAGGAGTCATTAAGATCAGTAGGCAATCTGAAAGTACAGAACATTCTATTTGGTATTTCATTCAGATGTTACATACCATGGTTTGGTATGATAGTTATGATTAATATAAAATGAAAGGGTTAGCTTAACCATCATAGTTCCCTTCCAGTACCAATGTAATATGTTTCAAAATTCAACCGCCACTTTGAGGCACTGTAAATAATAAAATCTATGAAGCATATTATAATTCTATGCCCTCTAATATAAGAGAAAAAATGATAGGTTACTTTCAGAATTGTCCTTAGGAAATTTCAGTTTCATTTCTTATTGGCCTGCAATTTGCCACATATCAGCATCTAAGGGCCGGGCTGCTCAACCTGAAAATGATTGTTTTCTCTCTTTTTTTTTTTCTTTAATGTATTGGAAGTGGATCTAAAAGAGCCTCCGGTACACAGGGAGGTTAATTATCTTGGCAGTCAGTTAAGCTTTGGAAGTTTTAGGTGATAACAATGGCGCCCTAAAACAGTTTCCCTGCCTCTGCTGCCTGCTGTGAAGACACAGCTCTGGGTGGGCACCACTGCAAATATTGTTCAAATTACCCTAAAACCGTCATCGTTCTGTTGTGCTCAGCTCCCAGAGAGCAGCGCTGTGCTGGCGAGGTCACTTGCTCTGTCACTTCATCCCGCTCTGCAACCATGACAAACACATCTTTCACTCCATCTGATGCAGCAGGGATTTTTGCAAGACCTGAGGTGACTTAAGTGAGGAAAGTAATTATTCAAACCAACCCTGTTTCTTGTCCCTCAAAGTGCCCCAACTCCTTGCAGAGCCACTAAAATTCTCTCCACTTGGTCTTCCTACTCAGATCAATCTCTCCCGTTCTCCAAAAGAAGTGTGTAAATAAACAATCTCAAAGCTTTGCTCTCAGAGATGCAATGTGATGCTATGGGCTCAGTGACCTCAGTCAGGGGCCGAGGAGATAGCTCAGTGGTCTAAGTACCTGCCTAGAAAACACGATGATCAGGATTTGTTTCCCAGTGCCACCTGCTGGGCCAGCCCAGCACCGTGGAGACACCTGAAACCTGGTGTGGTGGCGCATTCCCGTCATCTGAACTCTAGGAAGGCTGGGAAAGGAGGATCATTATGAGTCCAAGCTGCATAGGGAGACCCTCTACCAAATAAATACAAATAAATAAAAAGATTAAAAAAAAATGGCCCTGGTCAGACTGCCCAGGCTAGATTTCTTACCCTATTACAGTAGTTCTGTCACTGGGGAGCAGTGGCCAGAGGTCTTGGTTTCTTCTGTAGTAAAGACAGCAACAGTAACTATGTCATAACATGGTTGTGAAAATTTAATCACTTAGACTAGGTGGGATAACCCATGCAATGCTTAGCAAATGAGAAGCGGCATCCAGAGTAGCTGTAATTACTATCATGTGGGTCAAGAACTATGGATTGTACATCTCCTGGGTTCTGGTACTGTTCTAAGGGTGACAGAATTTGCAAGTAAAAATCAAACACAAACATAAAGAATAGACATAAGTTTTTTGGAGGTTATTTATTTATGTATTTATTTATTGCATAGAGAGAGAATTTTCACATTATTGGTTGATCTTTAGCTTATTTCTGAGGCCAGCAAGAAAAAGAAAAATGACCAGTGATGAAGACAACATACAGGTTCACTCTGTTTTCTATCAGCTCACAATCTACTTCTTCTAAGTCCACCGCCCACCCGCCTTAAAGTCCAGAATTATGAGCATCTCCACTGCCTCCTGGAGCAGGTGGCCTGGAAGATAGAATTTGGTACATTCAACATCACTGAATTGCTTTTGCTGTGAAGTTGCTGCCAGGACCCGCAGCACCTTATAAATATAAATTCTCTGCCCCTGAAAGGTCTAACATTCCTCAATTTTCATTGAAATGAAAGTGATTTTCCTATAATTTTAAAGGTTGCATTCATTTATTTTTAAGAGCAAATATTTTTAGCATTTACATGAACATGAAAAAGACTGCCTTTCTTTAAACACCAAGCATATAAACAAGGGCATCATGGTATTCTTAGGTTTCTGTCTGTCTCCATAAAGTTGGGAGAAATTGACACTGGCATAATTTGGGTACTTCACAGTCTGTTTAAGATACTGTGCAGCTATTTCATTTATTTTACCCAAACTAAAACTAGAAACTGGGCCAATGAGATAGCTCAGTGGATTAAGCGGCTCCTTACACAAGTGCAGGGAACAGGGTTTAAACTCCAGCACCACATGAGACGCTGGCCCCACTCCTGGGTGTGCTGAGTCACAGAGACTGGGCGTGGTGGCGCATGCGTGTAATTCTAGTGCTAGGGAGGCTGAAAACAGGCAGAGTCGGCTACGTGTGGTGAGACCCTGTACCACATACATAAAAATGTTCTAACAAAACTGTAGAAACTATACTCCTTTGAAATACGATTCTAATATCTAAACGTAAAAGTAAATGAGATATTTTAATACTTGAGAAAAATAATAAAGGAATCTTCTACAGAAAAGTAGGATTTTTTTATAAGTTCCTGCTACTTTTACATAATACATGTTTTAGCTTTACTTATCATATACACAATTTAAACGTTCAGCCTTATTACCT
Source organism: Myocastor coypus (assembly GCA_004027025.1). Lineage (NCBI taxonomy): Eukaryota > Metazoa > Chordata > Mammalia > Rodentia > Myocastoridae > Myocastor > Myocastor coypus. The sequence goes on from PVJA010014029.1 coordinate 14,733, forward strand.
GAACAATAAGCTTTCTTTTGTATTATGTAAAACTAATTTCTAGTTTCTATATTGCTAAACTAGATGTTACAAATTTACGAGATCAATGAACTAGTCATTTTGTTAGTTACTAGTTAGCGAATTCAAGCATTCTGCTTTGTCGGCCACCACTGTCTGCATACATATAACAAGAACATTTTGGCATTCTCAGCTTTTTATCAACTAGGGAGAAATTACACTGGTAAAATTTGCATCCTGGTAAACAATATCTCAGAGGTTAGAAACTTACTTCTCTATTTTTCTTTATTCTGAAGTGCAAGACATGCTTAACATAGAGTGATTTTCTTTTCCAAGTAGATTCACATGCATACACTGAACAAGCTGAGCAATTACACAGCCAAACATTTTTTTTTCCATTTGCCCCAGCAATACTTCTCATTTAGAAAGGTTTCTGTTGCTCACCGCAGTTCTATTTCCTTGAAAGCAGAATACAATGTCTTTTTTTTTTTTTTTTTTTTTTCTAGTAACCCTCTATTTTTATCCTAAGACTCAGTAGATTAATACATTTTCCTTTGACATGGGCATGGTGTTACTTTCACACAAAGAATCATGTTCATAAGACTTCCTTACAATATGAATTTAAGGCTAAGATCCATAAAGCATACACTGGACGGCAGAGGCATTGCTGTGTAACAAATCTGCTCCACAGCCTAGAGCCTGAAACATATGTTGCTGTTGCTTTTGTTACTCTCGGTTGATTGGTGTCAGTAGTTTTCACCCTGAGTTTCTCATGGAGCAGCAGCCAGGTGTTAACGAGGACAACAGTGGCCAGAGATGATTGTTTACTGCAGCCTCACCAGAAGTAGCCTGTCCTGCACTCCACCGTGGGGGTGGACATGCGTGTGGGTTTTCCACAGCTTACATTCTGATCGCTTAATGGAAGCGATCTCAAAGCAAGCATTTCAGATGGCTCGGGCAGAGGCTGAAAGACTTGCTGTTGCCAAGTCATATAGCAGTCATGCCCAACAGATGGTCACAAAGCCCATCCAGTCTTAAGGGATAAAAGAAAGGGGGCCACTTTCTGATAGAGAGGAGAAGGTCACGCTACATAAATGCATGTGAGAATGGAAAGTATTCTTAATATTATCTTTGAAAAAGACAACCCACCACAAGTTCTATACCCTTCTTAATATTTATCGCAATATTCTTACACCAAGTAATGCAATGAGGGACCACCTACTCAGCCCCCCTTTCTGCCCCTCCCTTGGACAGGAGCTTTCTTTCCCTCAATAAATATGTTCTGCTTGTAGCCTCCATTTTTCCGTTCCTACCTCATGCCCAGCTAAATGAATTTCAGTGGTTTCCACCTTAGGCCCTCTTCACTGCGTGGTTTTCCTCTATAAAAGTTCCTGGAAGAGACAGCTTCCTGGGGACCACCCACTCGGGACCACCTTCCTGTTCCTCTCTCAGACAGGAGCTTTCTTTCCCTCAACAAATATGTTCTGCTCATAAAAAAATAAATAAAGCAATGAATTTTATAAGACTGTTTGCTATAGTATCTTTAAGAGTAAACCGATAAAATCCTACCAATGTACAATTTAGATGAGACAGGGTACATTTAGGGTGGTATGGCTGGAGACCAAAGCACAATTCAGTCACTACAATAAAATCTACCTAGGCATTAAGTTATATGATCTGAATAACTTGTTTTCACAGGTCCTTTTGTTTATTTGTTTACTCTTAAGAATTTAACACATGTAATTTTTTAAAAAACTGAATCTATATTTCATATTGTTCATATTCTTATAATAATAGCAAAAGAAAAGCGAGTAGCTTATTAAGAGATAAGCTAAACGGTGACTTACCCATAAAACATAATAAATAATTGGATGACAGAAAGCCCAGGGATCCACTGCATATGTGTAGTATGAAGGGCTTGAACCAGTGAAAATCCTACCCTGATTTTGAAAATATCAAGGAAATATCTAGCTACATGAACTTTTACAAATAACGTGATCTACAGTGCTTTCAAAGTTGTGAGAATGCAAAGTTAGAGCAAAAAGAATGTACAAATATTTTGCTTTTACTTCCTTGATAATATCAAAAATGGTTACAAGTTTAGAACACATTTGCGGGGCGCGGCGGGATGCCTCAGTGGTCTAAAGCGCCTACTTGGGAAAGCTTGGGCGGCTTCAGGGACCACGGTGTGATCCCCGACACCACATGCTGCGCCAGCCTTGCCCTCAGGGCGGGCTGAGCCGGCCACAAAAATGAGTGAATAAACAAACAAAGGTTCTGAAACAAGAAAAAAATAAATAAATAAATAAATTTTTTTTAAAAAAGAACACATTTGCAAGTATTTTGTTTCCAAAACTTATAATTATAAATTGGCAATAACCATCTCTTGCCTTTATAAATGATATATGTGTATCATTTAAATACATAATTAGAGGGCAAACCAAATAGCTCAGTTGATTAAAGTGCCTGCAAGCAGACACAGGGACTGGGGATTAGATCCGCAGGCCTGCTATGCCAGTCCCAACCCCCAGGGCATGCTGAGATGCAGACTGAGACTGGACATGGTGGTGCACACCTGTAACCCCAGCTCTTGGGAGGCTGTAAAGAGGCAGATCACGATGAGTCCGATCTAGTAGTGAGACCCTGAACACCCTGTTGACCTGTCTCTAAAATACAAACAAAACAAAATTAGTATTCCAATTAGAGTTCGATAACAGTGCTTTATCCCCTACATCAAAGCAAATTAACATTCAACAGAATGAATGAACACATACTCAGATGTTTTTGTTCTTTTTAAATTTTTTTGATTTATTTATTTGCTACAAGGTCTCAGTACACAGCTCAGAGTCATAACAATCTTCCTGACTCTGTTTCCCCGGTGCTGAGATTCCAGGTGTGCACCACAACACCTAGTTTCAGGGCCCAGCACAGGGAGAGGCCAGCATGGAATATAGTACCAGGAATCAAACCCTGACCCTTGTGCTTTCCAGGTAGGAGCTTAGAACAATGAGCTATCTTCCTGGCCCAACATATTCAGGTGTTTTACTGCTATATAATTATATACAGGTGTAGCACTGCCTTTCAACCTCTTGTCTTTTTGCTATTGCAGTAGCAGAATGCAAATACTTAGTATCACAGAAATTAAAAAGAAATGATTATAAATCTGAATATTGCAATCATTGGCATATTGAATGAGATCAAAAAGGAAAAATTGTATATACAGCAGAGTTAATATAGTTATACTGCTAGTATCTTTTAGTTCTTTGAAAAGAAAGTTTTGTGCTAACATTGTTTGGACAGGGTATCAATCATGCCTAAGGGCCAGAGATGTAGCTCAGTGGCAGAGTGCCTGCCTGACAGGCACAGAGACCTGAGTTCAGTGCGCAGCACAAAAAAAAAAAAAAAAGGAAAGATATCATGCTTATGTCTTATCCTCTGAAAAGCCACCATGAAGACAACAGCAGTCCACAAGGCATAAACTTCCGAAATTCTCCTAATCACCTGTTTTGAAACTTGACATCATTGTGATGCTTATCTTTCTTTTTACTTTAAAACTAAATCTTAAAAACTGCATGCCATTGCAGCTTCATGGTCCGTTGTCCTTCTGTGGCCACCACAGCAAAGGCTACGACCTATTACAGGTCACATGTGAAGACCAGATTTCATCTAGACCGGATCTAATTGCAAAATGTTTTTAAGGCAAACATTGTGACGCGAGACCATGTATGCTGTCCCTCACATTAGAAGGCTTCCAGTCCCCACCTTCACTATAACAGCATTCTAAGGGGCAAGGGAAATAGGACATTGTGTGCAAAATGAATTTTGAATTAATGAGGACATGGAAGAAGCTTTCGACAAAAGCAGTTTGCTGGGATGCCTCCCCTGAAGCCACACAAAACTGCAAAGGCACCTACTGAATCCTTAAACAGCACTCAGTGATTCTTCTAGTCTAGTCTTTTAATGGATGATTTGTATGCAGCAATTCCAAGGGCGCTGAGAGTATTACAGACCACTGAATCAGACATAATCACCCTACACACCCAGCAGGGGCAACCAGAGAGAACAGGGGAAGAGTGAAAACCTTGTGCTGAAAGTGTTTTTCTGTGAAAGCACCCAAACAACAGTCTCTGAACACTGCATGTATTATCACGTTACCTTCTCCATAGCTTATGATTGTCTCTTAAAAGCAGAAAAGAATAATTGAGGTATATCATGTACAGGGACAAATTCCCTATGATGAGAAATGACAAATGTTATCAGCATGCATATCTACCACGTACCAATAGGGTTGATTTTTTTTTTTTTTTTTTTTTTTTTTTAAAAAAAAAAAAAAAAAAAAAAAAAAAAAAACCATTACGAGAGTTAGCCCATTTTCTTTAGACTAGCCAGGCTAACTGTTTCCAGTATGCTAAAAGTCCAAGAAACCACCGATTTCCTTCTAGCGACACTAACAGCACTAACATGCTTGAAATGAAGACAGCTGTTTTCACTTTACTTAAATGTTTTCAAGAGGCAGCATTCAGAGCATTGCAAACTAATGTAAATTAAAAGGAAAAATAAACACTCAGAAAAACTGGACTGAAAAAGATGCAGAAATATCATTATACAGCCAAAAATAAAAAAGGTAACTAGATCTCATTAAAATAATGCACTTGTGAAGGAAAGACTACGTGAAAGCTAAACAGTATCTTTTAAGGATGCACATGAAAATACAATTTATGATCCATTTTCTGATTGAAGAGGAAAAAACACAGTTTCTTTAAAATTTCGGAGTGTGTATTTTTTTAGCAACTCTAAATACTGCAATTACCATATGCAACATCTGTAAGCTGAAATTGATGGCATTTAACATTAGTATTTTTTATTTATTTGTTTTTTTAAATTTTATTTTATTTATTTATTTTTTTCTTGTTTCACAACCTTTATTTTTTTATTCACCCATTTTTATGGCCGGCTTAGCCCGCCCTGACGGCAGGGCTAGCGCAGCATGTGGTGCCGGGGATCAAAGCCGCCCAAGCTTTCCCAAGCAGGTGCTTTAGACAACTGAGCCATCCCTCCAGGCCCAACATTAGTATTTTTTTCTTACATTAAGTGATATATAGTAAAGAAGTCAGTTGCCCGTAGAAAGGTCTGGGGTTTACTCTCAGCTACTAAAAGTTTCTCTGTCTCTCAGTCTCTGCAATGAGCTTTCATTCCCAAAGAGTCCTTGGACATAAAACAGTCTCAGAGCATAGTTATGGAAGACTTGGGCCATTCCACATCAGTTCTGATCTCCAGGGGAATTAAAGACTAACGGTGCTAGCCTGACCTGTAGAAAGGCTAGAAAAGGGTGGATGTCATCGAACCTCAATGAAAACCGCATGCTACAAGCTCATCAGGCTGCCCTGGTGGACAATGTTCTGTGCATATTTTAACATGTTATGGCTGGAAGTGATACTGTCTATGACTTCATATACAGAGCTGAGGCACTCTAGATTCCTGTAGATCTCTTCCCCATATGTCTTCTTACACTAAAATAAAAATCATGAGTATGTCATTCTAGCACATGTTCAAATTCATTAGTGGGGATAAGGACCTCAAAATTTATAGCTATGTTATTTAAAGTTGACAAAAAACACAAAGACACATGCACACACATAGTTTATTTAGATGATTAACACATTTTGAAACAATCAAATATATAGGCATATATAATCAAACATATTTCATATATATTTATATACGTCTCTATATACATATATGGTATGTGTTTTAAAGAACTATGCAAATAATTTTAAGTTGATGATTTCAAAATTTATAGGGTGGGTTAGAAATTCAAGCAGGAGTTAGTCTTGAGTCCACATTGTTTAGGCCAACCAAGAAGATGGGAGAGTCAGACAGGAGTTAATATTGTACTCTTCAGGTATACTTATTTTCTTCTCCAAGAATTCCATCAGTTATTTCTGAGGCCAATAGGCTGCATAAGTTAAATTTACACCATTGAAGGTACAGATACTCTTCTTAAAGTAATTTGGTTGTAGATGTTAACTGTATCTGTAAAATTCCATCACAGCAACCTCTAGATTTGTGTGCATTAAACATCTAGAAAGTATAATCTAGCAAAGTTTACACATGAAACTAGCCATCACATATCCAGGGATGGCCTGATAGTTCAGTGGAACAAAACACCTGCTTAGACATATTTCAGCAACTAGGGTTCAGTCCGCAATGTTCGATCCCTAGGGCATGCTGAGATGGTGATTGAGACTGGGTATGGTGGCACGCACCTGGAATCCCAGCATTTGAGAGGCTGAAAATGGGAGTCCCTGTAAACCCTAAATCCCCTGTACTAAATGCAAAAAGGAAAAAAAAAAAAAAAAAAGAATAGCCAGCCTGGATGTGATTTGAGGATGGTATGGGGATCCCTTGCTTCATGGCTGGGGTCTGCATGGACGATTTCTTGTAAAGCTATATAGCCAGCAACACTGCAGAAAAAGTCCCACACAAATGTATTTCGCAGATGATATTAAACACAAGGGCAATCCAATGGAGAAATAATACTATTGTCAACAAATGATGCAGGAACAATTGGCTATTCATATATCAAAATTAAAACCCTATAGACACCACATACCTCACCAACTTACACAAAAATAAAAATGAATTATAGACCTAATTTTAAAAAGTTTAAATATATTAAGGAGAAAACATTATATATATTTTTGATAGCAATGTTTAAATATAACTGGAAAAACATAAACCATGAAAGAAAAAATTTGTAAATTAGACCTTATTAAAACTGAAAACATCTATTCTCTAAACTACCCAGACAAGAGAATAAAAAATAGGCCACATGATAGAGGAAAGTATTTTCAAATCAGGTACTTGATAGAGGACTTGTATCTAAAATATATAAAGAACTCTAGAGCACTGTAACAACAACAACTCAGTTTAGCAAAAGACAAAAGATTTGGATGCCATAGCAGAGATGCTATGCACATCACAAATGAGCACATGCAAAGATGCTCAGCATCATTTGTCATTAAGGTAGTGTGAAGTGAAATAGTGCCATATGCTGATTAGAATGACTAACACCAGAACAACTCACAATTTCAGTTCCCGGCAGGAAGGCAGAACAATGGGGATTCTCATTCGTCTCTGGTGGAAATGCAGTGTCTCCACACAGAAGACTACTTGGCAGCTTCTTACAAAGATAACTACAGTACTACCATATGATCCAGCAATTGGACTCCCACGTATTTGTCCAACTGATTTGAAAATGAGTGTCCACACAAACCTGCTCATGAATGTTTATAAAGGCTTTATTCATAATCACCAAGATGTCTTTCCATAGGTGAATGCATAAACAAGCCACTGGACATTCACACAGTGGCATGCTTTTCAGCATTTAAAAGCAGTACGCTATGAAGTCACACAGACCCATAGCCAAACCTTGAGTATACTGTCAACTGATCAAAGCTAATCCAAAAAGACTATATAATAATTCCATTCATGTAAAATTACAGAAAAGGTAAAGCTTTAAAGATGGTGAGTGGAACAGTGGTTATTAGAGGAGAGAAAAAAAAGAAAAGATCTGTGAATTGGGTGAAACATAATATTTTAGCACAAAGAGACTACTGTACGATAACGGAATGATAGATACATGAGAATGTGGATTTGTCAAAACCTATAGAAACTTATACTGCACAAAGTGAACTTAATATATGCAAATTCTTAAACAATTATTTAGAAAGTTAAGGGGTCACAAGGTATAAAGCAGAATGTGATGAAAGCCTATAACTCTATTGGGCATAGATATCTTGCAAACTAAAAAAATGAGGAAGATGTAGTTAATGGACTGGTGCGATAGCTCAATAGAATAAGCACTTGTTTGGCAAGCACAAGAGCCTGGGTTCAATCCCTTGTCCCAAATAAATAAATAAATAAATTTTTAAAATAAGATATAGTTCTTAATAGTTTAAAGTGTTCATATTCAGTCATTCTCTTGGGATGGAACCCCCACAGATAAGCAACTGGTCACACTTTGTCATCTACTGTTCTGTTCTCTTTCTAGTATCATTCTTTCCATTATAAATCTGTTTCTCCAATCATCAATTTCCCATTCATCACCTTTATATTCAACACCAATTCCATTGACCACTGTTAGCTTCCCACCCATTTCTGATTCATTTCCCTCTAACATGGCTCTGTCTCAGCATCTAGTCGTGTTTCCCAACACTACTTCTGGATTTGGCTATTTGTGCATAGCCTGTATGGTGGAATGACAACTGGTGGTCAACTTGTAACACTCAACTGAACTGAAACTGTAGGGGTAGACATGAAGGGTCCATGTGAGGATTGTTGCCAACAGCATAAAGGAAGAACTGGAGGGGAAGAGGGTGTGTCACTGAATCTCCTGGAGAAGGTTATTGCACTGCTTTTCTTGACACAAATTATGCTGCTCTCATCATTAGAGGAGCTTGGGACCTCGCAATTGCTGAGGATTGCCTCAGGGGAGTTCTGGTTCTTAGTTTGAGCATCGCTTCCAGGATCCATTAGTGATCCCTTCATCCTGCTAGTACAGATTTACAAGCTGCCACCACTGACCTTTAGGCCTTTCCAGAGAAGATCCTTGATACAGATTTGTATGAGTCATTGTTGTGGACTCTAGACCTCCAGTCGGTCTCATCTAGCACACAGCCATGGCTCTAGGGCTTCAGATGGCTTCACGCAGGACAGTGCCATGGGATGCAGGCCTTCAGCTGCAGTTTTGGGTCTCTAGTGTGTAGACACATTTCCTATATTCTTGTGTTTGACTCTTTGATTGAATGTTATAACATAATCCTCTATGTTATGGGTTCTGTATTAAATTGTTTCCTTTAAAAACCTGGACTACCACAGTCTTTATAAAATCAATGTTAATAACATTATGTACTAGTCAAAAAATTAGAAGAGTTCTTTTAAAGCTTATTTTCCAGCTCTGTCCTTCTTATCTGGAGCTACTGACCCAAATATCAGAGGTAGAACATATCTTCTGTGATCCATAAAACTGAAGCTGGGCTGAAGGACACAAGACAAGATCTAGGAATCTACTGCTGCATAACAAACCAGCCAAACTTCACGGCATAAAGCAGCCACTATTTTAGTATATGAACATGTTTGAGATCAGATATTCACCAGGAGCCAGAGGAGGGGCCTTGCTTTTATGTTTAATCTGGGGAGCTAGGAGTGACACAAATGAATGAGTACTGAGGATGAGGCTCTAAAATACATTTCCAAAATTATGAATCACTTTCATGGACAATGGCTGTCTGATGGGACCCAAAAGCTGGGCTTAGTAAGCACTGTCAGTTGGACATCTTCATATACTCAATCGTGTGGCTTGGCCTTCGCCCTGTACATATTCCAAGATCCAAGAGTGAATGTCCAGGGCACAAGTTCTTTTTAATTTAGCTTCCAATACCTCGCAGTCTCACTTATGCTATATCCCATGGGTGTGACCCAGATTTGGGAGAGGAAATTTACAGAGGAGTGAGATTAACCTACTGTTGAGAAAGTGATGAAATCATTCTAGAACATTATCCGGCACAGGAGCTAGGAGGTAGCCATCTTCGCAAAACACACTCTTACAAAGTAGCACAAGGCAAAAGTATATATTGTTAGGATGGTGATCTATGCCAAGCTATGTGCTGATTACCTCTTTATTGCTTTAATCTAGAAACATAATCTCCATAATTAGGTCACAAATAATTGTAAACGCATGTTGAATGAGCATCTTCACCCTCTGCCTTTCTTTTTTGAGCTGGATCCTTTCAACAAATAAAATTCTGTAACGCTGCTATACACGCTTTCCAGAGCACTCCAGCCACTGGGGTAAAGTCAACAGTGAGAGCAGAGGCGTGGTCAAGGCTGAGCTAAGAACGAAAGCCAGCACTTCTGCAACTGGTCCATGGGAGCCTCGTGTCTTGCAGTGTGAATCTCATGTCAGACACATTAGAAGACTGATTTCAGAGGCACAATGTCTATTTTCTCTAATTTTATTTAGCTGAAAAACAGCCTCCAAGTAGCATTCTTAGTGAACCTCATGTGAGAATCTCATCTAAGGCATAAAAAAAAAATATGCTGCAGGAGGCAGAGTCAAAGAGAAAGACCTAAAACATCATGACAACACAGACTTTAATGTATACAACCAAAATCCACTCCTGACCTCCAAACTATTCAAGCCAATAGGTTCCCTTTTAACATGTAATAACTAGAACTCAGTTTCCAATGTCTGCGCTGAGAACTGACTTGAGTAAGACGCAACTGATTCTGCTACCTAGGCATGCAATTACTTGAGACACAATCTTTTAACAGGGGATAACATTCTATCAAACAAGTTCATGGGGGGGGGGTAGGAACAGAAAGTGTTCTCTGGGATGACAACTTCCTATGTAGAAAATGTGGAAATAAATTAATAAAGCAACTTTAAATGCAACAGCTAGGATTTCAATTTATTTGGTAAGGAAGGTGATTATAAGTTAAAGAAAATGTGTGTTTATTTGGCTCACAATTTTAGAGGATGCAACCCACTTTGGGCTGGCTCCAAGGTAGGTGCATCAGAGTATAAGCTCATTCTGGATGACAGTTGGTCACTTCATGACAAGAAAGCAAAATAAAGAAATATTGTCAAAGAGAAAAAGGAAAGAGGACAGATATAGCATCCACTATCATCCCTCCATGACCTAGAGAGTCCTGGAAGTGTGTTTCACTAATCCTCTAGGAAGCTCCCAAATCACCCAAATTAATAATTGAGCTTGACTGTTGTAGAAAATCAAAATAAAGTAATTTTTAATTTTTAGAATCACTCTAACTTGGTTTCCTATATTTACTGATCCTATCTTATGTGGCCAGTAGAAATTTAATCTCATGGCATACAGTGCTAGAATTCCCTCTGTTAGTTTCAATACTGTCATTTCTAAGTCTTTGTGATTGCTTGTTCACAGGTAATCTGTTCACTTTCCTTACTCATAAAGGCAGTAACAATATTAAATGTTATACACACGTCCTTGGGGAGTGCAGTGGCAGGACCATAGAGAGCCAAACAGCCAGGCCCACGCATGCTGGTGCACACATGACATTGGAGGATGTAGTAGTCAGAAAGACCAACAACACAGAAGTATCTTGAAGTAGAATCAAGGAGTCTGCAATTGGGGTCTAGAGAATGCCCCAAACAGAAGACAGCCATAACTCCAACATTCAGAGGCCAGAATCAAACCCACACTCAATACAATTCATACAGCAAAGTTGCTTGGAGAACGCAACTCATTTTTGGCATCTAACATGGACAATGTCACAGAACTGTAAACACCAGAAGTATTTTACTACTTTTACTGTCCCTCATTTGCCTGATTGGCTATCCTTTTCCTGTCTGAATAGTATCTGACTTTGCTTTGTATTTGAGGTTGATTTTACTTGGGGTTTTGTTTCTCCTCTCTTTTCCTGGTATCCTTTTTCTTTATTCCTTCTTTGTTTCACTGTTTAGGTTTCTTTGTAGAAGAAACTGTTTAGGTATCCTTTTTTATTTTCTTGTACTGATCCTCTTTAATTTCTTGATTACTTCTTGAATTTAAACTGTCAAGTGAGTAAACATTGTTTCTTTCCTACTCTTTCACATTCTATTTCACTCTGTCCCTCCTGGGTCCCCCAGTTACTTGGGTGCTCATCCTTTGACCTCTATTTTATCTTATTCAAAACACTTTATCCTGAACCCTGCTGATTTTAAACCACCAAACTCTCACAGAAGGTTAAAATCACTACGCTGCGGTGAAAAATCACTAGATAAAAGTACATGCTATACATCTGATTTTATTATATAATTTTAGAGTTTGCTCCACTAGTGAGAAGCAACAGATTAATGATTACCATAGTTTGTCAGTAGTTAAGCTGTCCTTCCAATTATACTACAGTTGTCATAAACTGTATTACTACTTTAGCTAGATGGCATACAGGTTATAGTTTTTCTCCCTTGTATAATAATGACAACACTATGATTGCACGGGATCATAATGATCATCATAGTCCAGTGCCAAAGGATTGGGCACGGAGCCAAATAGTAACTTTGCATCCTTTGTACACTGAGAAGGTAGATTTGGGGGATAACTATAAAGAGCGCCCTATAATGAGAGGACATCCCTGAAGAACAGACATCTCCTAGTGAAGTCTCAATACTAATCATCAAAATTAGCAAGGAGCAATATAGAAAACAAAATAAAATTAAGAACGGAAAATCGAGAGTTACAAGTTGCTGAAACAAAATGCCATCCCCAGCCCGCAGCCCATTCAGTATAAGCCTGGAGCACAGTGAAAAAGAAGAAATTGAAAGTCAAACACTGGAACTTACTAAAATAATGGCAACAGAAATGAAAAAAAAAAAAAAGTAAAAGACTGTAGAGCAAATAATCTCTCTAGCACAAAAGGAAATGATGCTTAAAATGAAGGATATTAGAGAAGACACAGATAAAAAGAATACATGAGCTTAGAAAGATGGTAGAAACAAAAAATGTCCAACATGTGGAAAAAACTGCAATCCATGAAACAGATGTAAACAGAAATTCATTGGAGGATGAAAACCTCTAATGAAAGTATATGCAACAGGGGCCCAGTGGGATGGCTCAGTGGTCTAAAGCGCCTGCTTGGGGAAGCTTGGCCGGCTTCAGGGACCGCGGTTCGATCCCCGGCACCACATACTGTGCCAGCCCTGCCCTCGGGGTGGGTTGAGTCAGCCATAAAAATGAGTGAATAAACAAAGGTTGTGAAACAAGAAAATAAAATAAAATAAAAGTATATGCAACAGATTGAGTGAAAGAGACAATAGAATATTAGACACTAAAGGCAGAACTGCAGCTAGTGATCATGAAAGGAAAGCTATCTTTAAAATAGTGGCAGAAGGGATAGCGAGATAGCTCAGTGGACTAAGAGCCTATTTAGGCAGGCACAGGGACTGGGATTTGATCCCTGGCACCACATACCACACTGACCCCACTCTAAAGCATGCTGAGCTAGCCACTGAGTCTGGATGTGGTGGCACATGCCTTTAATCCCAGCACTGAGGAGGATAAAAACAGGAGGACCACTAGGAGTTAGAGCTGTTTAGTGAGACCCTGTACCAAATACACAAAATAAACAGATAAATAAAATAGCAAAGAATAGAAGAACATAAAAAACCAATCCAACAGCTACAGCATGAAGCACAGAAGAATAGCATGAGATTGATTGGAGTCAAAGAAAAATCAAGAGACTGTAAATGCCATTAAAAAAATCTCTTCATATAAATAATAGCAAAAAAACTTCCCAAGCATGGATAAGGAATTTGACATACAAATAATAGAAACATATAGAACTCTAAATGGCCATGATCAAAATAAAAATATACCAAGACATATATTAACCAAGATTCCATAAATTTAGCATAATAACAAAATATTAAAAGCTATTAAGGAAGCATATCACCTATCAGAATCACTTCTCACTTATCAACACAAATTCACAAGTCAAGAAGAGCTCAGAGTGAAGTATTTCAAGTCCTAAATGAAAATAATTTACAAATAAGAATGATGTAACCTGAAGAAATATCTTCAAAAATTAATGGAGAAAGAAAATACTTCCCTGAAAAAGAACAATAGAAAAAATTCATGAACACTAAGCTAATTCCATAAAGAATACTTAGAGATATTCAACAGATGTAAAAATGATCATAATTCCAATAACAAAAACAGATAGAAACACTTAGGTAGGATAAGCAATAAAACAGAGGGGGAAAGCAGGGAACCAACAGCCACTAAAATATCGTAACAAAGATATTTCAATGCATATCAGTTATAAACATCAATATAAATGGCCTCAGTTCACCAATCAAAAGAGAAACAGACAGGAAAAAGAATCAAGATAGGAGATTCAAAAGTATTGTGTATACTAGAAACACACTTAACTCAAAATGCAATTCATGAAAGTCAAAGAGTGGAAAAAAACCTTTCAGTGCAGCAGAAACCCAGAAAAGCAAGTGTAGCTTATTCTGTTCAAAGACAATGTGCACAACCAACCAAGAATGGTAAAAGAGATAAAGAAGGTCATCACATAGGGGAAAACAAAAAGAAGGAGAAGAAGGAGAAGGACGAGGAGGAGGAGGAAGGGGGGAAGAGGGGAAGGAGGAGGAGGAGGGACAAAAATTATAAAATATGTATGCACCAAATATTGGAATAGGCATAAAAAATCAAATAAAAATAACACAATTTTAATGTGAAAATTTAATATCCCATTGTCACAAAGAGACAGGTCAACTAGACAAAGAAATCAGCATGAAAACAGAACAGCCACCAATAAACAACCTAGTATTACACCTCAAGCTTCTAGAAATAGAAGAGAAAGAGAATCTAAAGGCTCATATACAGCAGGACATTATAAAGATCAGAGCAGAAATTAACATTATGGAGATTAAGAAAACAATCAACATAATCAAAGAATTGATGAGTCAGTTCTTTAAAAGGATTAATAAAATTGACAAGCCATTAGCCAACTTTAACAATAAAGGGAAAGAATCAAATTCATGCATTGAGGAGTTAAAGTGTGAAATCACTACAGATTCTGTGGAAATAGAGGAGATAATTAACACCTACTTCAAAAGTCTTTACTCTCATAGGATGAAAAACATAGAAACAAGATTCTTAGATAGATGTGAATTACAAAGCTGAATCAAGAGGATAAAAAAATCTGAATAACCCAGTGTCAGTTAATGTGATTGAAATTGTAAAATTTATGAACAAAGAAAATTCCAGGACCTGGTGGATTTACTGTTTAATTCTACAAGCAACAAGTCTTCTCAAATTTAGAGAAAATTTAATATCATTGTTCCTCAAAATCTGTAAGGAAATTATAAGAGAAGTAATACTCCCTAACTCATTTCTGGAAGTAAATGTTATCATGATACCAAAACCCAAGAAAAACCTAACCTAAATAAATAAATAAATAAATAAATAAATAAATAAATAAATAACTATAGACTTATCTGCCTAGTGAACATAAATATAAAACTCCTCAGTGAGATATTAGCAAATGGAATGTAGCAAATCATCAAGACTATACACCATAAACAAGAGAGATTCATCCCAGCAATGCAGGAATGGTTCGACATACAGAGATCAATAAATGTATTATGCCATATCAACAGAGTCAAAGACAAAAATCACAAGATCATTTCACTGGACTCTGAAAAAGCTTTTGACACAGTTTAATACTCATTCATGATAAAAAAAAAAATCCCACAGAAAATTGCAATAGTTGATCTTTGCTTCAATCTAATAAAAGCCAGTTTTGATAAACCAACAGTGAACATCATACTAAATGGAAAAAATAAACCAAAAACTTTCACTTTAGCATCAGGAATAAGACAAGGATGTCCACTAGCAGAATTCCAATTCAATGTAGTTCCACGAGCATCAGCCAAAGCAATTATATAAGAGAAACAAATGGAATAAGGATATGAAAGGAAGAAGATAAATTATTATTTCCAGATACTCTTTATAGAAGACCCCCAAAACTCTGAAAACAGACCTGTAAATTTAATGACAGTAGCATAGCTATATCAATGCTCAACAGTCAGTAGCATACCTGTACACAAACAACAAATTGAGATAAAATTAGAGAAACCACATCCTTCACAATAACATGCAAAAGAAAGAAAGAAAGAAAGAAAGAAAGAAAGAAGAAAGAAAGAAAGAAAGAAAGAAAGAAAGAAAGAAAGAAAGAAAGAAAGAAAGAAAGAAAGAAAATAAAAGAAGAAGAAAACTTAGGAATCAATCTAACAAAGGAAGCAAAAGATCTTTATAATGAAAATTACATAGGTTTGGCCAAATAGCTCAATGAACTAATGTACCTGCTTAGGCAAACACTACAGCCAATGTGCAATCCTCAGTGTGCCAGACTGTCCCAACCCCGGGATATGCTTAGACAGTGACTGAGACTGGGCATGGTGGCATGCACCTGTAATCCCAGTTCTTGGAAGGTTGAACACAATCATATAACTATGAGTTTGATCTGTACAGTGAGACTCTACAGACTCTGTATTAATACATTTTTAAAAAAGGAAAAGAAAAGAAAATTACAGTCTTCTGAAAAAGGAGATTCAAGAGGATATCAGAAAATGGAATTATATCCTTGATTATGAGAAGGAAGAACTAACATAATGAAAATGGACATTTCCCCAAATTCTTATACAGACTTAATGCAATCCTAATCAAAATACCATTAACATACCTTACAGAACTAGAAAAAAACATTTCTAAAACTCACTTGGAACCAGCAGAACTCTAAAATACATACAGCAATTCTGGACATGGAAGATAAGGCAGAAGGCATTACAGTTCTTGACTTGGAATTATACTATAAAGTTCCTGTGATAAAATCAGCATGATATTGGCAAAAATTAATCTCGAGTTGATGATTAGTGGAACAGATTAGAAGATTCAGACACAACTGCAAGCACACACAACCGCCTTGTCTTTGAGAGTAGCATATCACAATGATATGTTTATAGCAACACAATTTGTAGTAGCTAAATTTTGGAAATAATTCAAATGCCTATCAATCCAGGAATAGATAAAATGGTCTGATAACTTTATACAGTGGAGTGCTACACAGCTAGAAAGAAAGATGCACTTGAAATTTATAAGTAAATAAATGCAACTTAAGACCATTACTAGTAGGGGCAGGGGAGGAACGATAGCTAAGTAGAAGCACTTGCCTGGCAAAAGCAAGTGCCTGAATTCAATTCCTGGTTCCACAAATTATTAAATAAATAAATAGAAAAGAAAATACCTGAAATGATAAAAAGGTCATTACTAGTAAATGAAACAATTTAGACTTCAATGTGTAAACATCCTATTATCTCCCTAGCATAAGAAGCTGAAAAAGTAAACAAGAACCACAGTACATATTGTGAATGGGGAGAAGCTGTTTAAAAGAAAAACAGAAACTGGGATGGCAGAAAGGAGAAAACGAAAGGGAAAGGAAAAATAAATGAATAAATAAATAAACATAAATATATACATATATTTATGTACATAACACCAGACTTATATATATATATGTGATTGTCATAATAGTTATACCATTCATTTCTATTAGTTTATTGAAAAGCCAGGTTTGTGCTTTTATTTCTTGATCAAATTTTCATGCCTGTGGTCTTGTAACCTGAAAACCTACTTTCAAGATAACCATGTACAATATAATAACGACGTTTCTTGTACCTATTATCTTGCTTTGAAGTTTTACATTACTATTTTCCCTTTAAAATAAAAAAAGTCAATGATATGTACATATTTTCATTCACATAAATTTATTTCTGAGAATACTCTGCATTCTTTCACTAGGCTGGAAGGCACAACTTTTCTTCATTTTCTAAAACGCTTTCCTTTTCATTTTAACCTGAGCCATCTTTCAACAAATGTGTAATTAGCACAAACTATGTGCCACCCACTGTGGAAGACGAAGAGCTGAGCAGTGGGATAAGCTGCGGCTTCGAGGCATCAAGCATCCCAGGTGGGGAGTCATTGCCCTGTGTAAAACTTCTCCGTCAGTATTGTCTTAGTTACTCTCCTCTCCTTGCTGGGACAAATACTGACACTCAAAATGAAGGAAGGAAAGGCCTATGTAGCTCATAATTCCTGGAGGTTTCAGTCCACACTCAGTTGGCTCCAAGGCAGAGTGGCACAGGGCCGAGAGCCGCAGTTCAGCAAAGAGCAAGAGCATATGGGAAGAGTAACAGCAACAAGAGCAACAGAGCAGAAGTCTGTCTCTCTTAAACTGTATTCAGGCTACCTGCCCCAAGTTGGAAGTAGTAGTCACACCCGTAACCCAGGCAGCACTCATACCCATAATCCCAGTGGATTATGAATTAATCACAAACTCTGGAAGTCAGCCCCATGATTGCATGAGGCTTTGGGGGGACAAATACACATAAACCATAACGAATATACTACAGTCCAGATCACTTCATTGCTATCATGCTTTTCTTTAAGCCATTTTCTCCACCTTTATGTGTTTTTTCCTTCCTACGTCTATTCCTCTATTTCATTCAAGTCCTCTAGCTCATTCAAGGAAATTGATTTCCTCTAACATCTGACATGCTTTAATGAGGAAACATTAAAAAATCTACTTTCTTTGATAAAAAAAGAATTACTCATTGATTAGAATCCACAGTGAAAATAAGTTTCCTATCCATTGAATAATACTACTAATTATCGTCTTTTTAGTGATAACTTATGGGATATTCTGCTTGGCAATTTTTATTCTGTCTGTATTCTGTGTAATGATTATTTGAGCAAGATTATATGTCCAGGACTGGGATAGATGTAATATTCCATCTAGCACAACAACATATTGTGTAAAAGCACAGAAAGCACAATACCAGGTTAATGCTGGCAAATACAATGGACCCTGTACTTCCTGAGAGAAGAAAGTATTATGTAAAAAGCATGCTAAATAGACAACACAAATAATAATGTGACAAGCTTAACAATGTAGTATCCAAAATGTTCGAAAAGAAAGATAAAATGAAGAAAGCTCAAGGAACAAAGACCACTGGAGAAACACAATAAAGAAGATTAAACTCATTGTGGCAGAGTGGGTGAGCTGCGGCTCATCATAGAAGAGGCCGATACCTTGAAATGAACCAGGCGCTCTATGTGTGGGGAATGAGCATTCTGGGCTGGGTTAGAGACCTAAAACCATGAGTCATATGTGGGAACATCGGAAAGGAAAACTGAGGAGTTAGCGCAGTAAAGGCAAATGAAAGAGTAGCAGATAATAAAATTTAAAATGTAGGGAAATTAATGTCATTAGAGAAACTGCAATTCAAGGTGAGAACATACACTTGTGTGGGCTTACTAGACGTTCATACTAGATTCTTGAGCTAGAAAATTATAAATGTCCTCATCCCGAGCCTCCTACTCGGGAAGTAAAGATGGTTGTTTGGACCAAGTTCACAGCTGACTGGATCAGAATGGCTACCTGACCAATGCAAAACAGAGATCTCGCCAATATGAATGATGGCGATTTTTATTTAGGCCCCAAAGCTAGGTTATACAAAGGAGAATTCAAGTGGAAGTCAGAGTTCATGAGGGGACACTTGGAGACAACAGCATATCGTGAAATTACATAGGATAGTGACGGGAAACGTTTCAGAGATCAAGCGTTCAAACTGTAACCCAAAACCCACCTAGGTATTGCAAAGGGACAGCACTGCCTCATGTGCACGGTTATCCAATTCTTCACTTCTGGGATGCTGCAGGGGCATCTTGACTGTGTGCCTACAGAAAGGTCTCTGTGTGCCCTGTGGACACGCGCACCATAAGGCCACCACTCAAGTACATCATTAGGGAGACTTAACAGAACGGACCAATGCTTCCAATAATCTTCTTCTACTTAGCACAGTTAAAAAAAGCTGTTCTTTAGCTCAATAAGACTAACATGTCAGCATCACGGAAGAAAAGCAATGCTTTAGGAAAAGGCATATGGTTTCCCTCCCACATGTTAGAGCTGGTTAAGGGAAGGCAAAGAGAGCGATGAGCAGGGTGTTGAAACAAGCTGGATTTGGGTATCTGAGAGCCAGAGACTGTGGCAATGGAGGTGAGCATAGCTGTAAATGTGACTGTGTGGGCCTGAAAAGCAGCAACAGAAAGCTCTGGATGAGTGGACTGACATTTAGCAGAAGCTCAGAATTGCTAGAAAGAGCTTCAGTAGAGGACATTCCCTAATTCACTTCCATATCTAAAAGCCTTGTAAGGAGAAGCTAGTAAGGGCTATATCTAAATCTTCAATGAGATAGGAAGAAGGATATTTGCTTTTCTGCTTCTTCATTTTTTTTTTTTTTTTAATGTGGAGAATGTGTTGCACGAAACACTGAACCCCAATCAAGCAATCAAGTCAACTTGAATAATTGTCTGTTTGACCCTGAGAAGAACTGGCTCTCTTAAATGACTAGTTTTTATCCCAAAATAATTAAACCACAATGGACAATACAAATATAACGAAGGATTACACCCACAGCCACATTTAAGCTCTAAACACAGGCAACCACAGCACTGGCTTCAAATCAGTAGCTTAGGGGCTGTGGTTCTTTGTTCAGTTCTGAATTTTCTGATCTGAGCGCCTGCGACAGAGTGACTACTCTCTGAGGTCTCCTGTGCCTCTGCTGAGCTGGAAACCTGCTCATGGCAGCCACTTCTCAGCACCACTACCAGACAGCACTGGAGGAAAGAAAGAACGTGTAGCAGCAAGTCTCAGATCTTCGTACCGGGAAGCCTCATTAGGAGTATTGTCAGAAAAGAGGACTCGCAGAAGCCTGATCCCTAGAGATTTTGTTTCAGTAGGTTTGGGGACAGGCCCAGGTATCTGCATTTTAATAAGCACCTCCTCTGGGAGATTCTAACAGATGCAGTCCATGGTCAATGCCTTAGAAAGCTGGGATATTGAAAATGAGCCAGGGACCCTGTTCAGCACGTTCCCATAGTGGGCCGTGTGACCCTACTATATCAGGCAGTGCGTCGTATTAACGTGATTTGTTTATATTTTGTCTCGCTAGACTGTGAGCTTCTTGAGGGCACGTCTTGGTCAATTAATTTTATGTCCCTGATGCTCGGAACAGTGAGTTTAATGAAAGATAGTCTTAAATTGATACCGCGAGTGCCAAAAGAATGTTGTCCAATGACTAAAAGAGATAAAAGAGCATTAAAATGTAATTAGAACTTACTGTTTGTCTCTTTTTTTCCCTGCTAATGTCTAATGTCCCTATCCATCTCTGAGATCCCACTCTTACCTTTGGAAACTCTTTTCTCTCCATAAGTGTAACAAAAGCATAAATCTATATTTCTTTTTTGTCTTTTTGAGACAGGTCTCTCTATGCAGTTCAGGCTGGCCTTGAGTTCACTTTTGTAGCCCAGGCTGGTCTCAAACTTGCACTGATCCTCCTGTCTCAGCCCCCTGAGTGTTGGGATTACAGGCATGCGCCACCACGCCTGGCTTATATTTCTAAAATTTAAAAAATGTTTTTGAAAAGCAGACAACTGACCAAATTAAAGCCACTCCTGCTACTTGATCTTGGTCTTAGATTTTGCCCAGAAATAGACTCAACCATATTAAGCAGAGCCACACAGAAATCACCAGGACTTTTTGTTTCTTTGTTTGTTTTTTTAATTGTGTTATGATTTTTTTATGAGCCTAGAATGATACAGCTTCCGTCTTAGTCTTGGGGCTCACTCGGCGATATCATGTCACTTTTCTGTGCCAATACTCAGTACCTTCCGTGAGCCTCGAGGTGCCTGACCCACGGCCCTCTGCTCTTTGCCACTCACCTTGTTCACCTAAAGCACCGCTCTAACTTCCTCCTCACTTTCCTCAGCCACAGGAGCCATAGCTCTCCACCCAAGCCCCAGCCTATGGCCGGTGCATTGGCTTCGAGTTTTCAGGGTTTATCGGCTTGCGCACACGTTGCACTGTCTCACTTTCAGATTTTTACCTTGGACTGGAAGCCACCTAAGTCATCAGGGTTCCTTATATTCTTTCTCACTATTCAACTTTCTTGCTGCTTCATAGAACTTAGCACTCTCACACATACTAAAAAAAAAATTACTTTTATTTTATAATTACAGGTCCCTTCCAAAACCTCATCTAATGTGAATTGCAAAACAGTCCAAGATCTTGGACATAGGCCAAGTATCTAGAATAATGTTGGTGAAACAGTAAGCATAAAAAAAAAAAAAACCTCAGCCATTGAATTCATCCAACCAACCAGTATTTGAATACTGCCATAGACCACATAGCGAAGCCAACAGATTAAGTCTCTGTTCTCATAGAACTTATGTATCAACATAGAATACAGAAAAGACCCAATAAACATATAGTATACTGCAAGTACTGGTGAGTTCACGAAACATCATAGAGTAATGGCAGAATGACAGAGATCTTACCTTAGAGCAGTCAAGTCATAGAGGTGGAACCCTTCAAATGGTTTCAAAAAAAAATAAATGAATGATGATGTAAAGGCACAAACTGTCCTGGCAGATTTGTAGGGCTTGGATCTGGTTCTTATTTATTCCTTGGGCTGTGTTGGTTTAGGTATTAGTCACTGTCCCACTTCTAGGACAAAGGACTTGACACCTGCCACTTAAAGGAAGGGAGGTTCAGTTGGCTCATGTTTCTGAGATTCAGTTCATAGTTGATGCTCTGAGGTAGAATAGTGTGGCAAAAGGGTCTGGAAGAAGAAAGCTGATCACACTGTGGCAGCCACGGGGCTGAGAGCGAGGCAAGAAGCAGTGACAGTGGCGTGTGCCGCCCCCTAGCAGGAACCAGCATCTTCCACCTAAGCTGTACCTCCTAACTTCACAGTCAGTGCTGAACTAATTAATGAATTAAGTCAACCTTGAGCATAATTCCTCTGTGATCCAATCATCTTCCAAAATTGTAGGGGATGTTTCAGAACTAAACCATAGCAGATGCCTTTCCATGAATTAGCTACAGTAGAGAATAGAAATACTATCTTCTTCATAGGTTTAATGATGATTATTAAACAAGTTATTCTTATATAATAGTTAATCTATATGTAGGACAAGGCCTAAATATAATGAATACCTCATAATTGGCAACTAGCACTGTTATCTTAGAGTGAGAAATTACAGTAGAGGACTTAAGCTCAGCAGTTTCGAGAAAGTGCGAAGAGGCCAGTGGTGCTGTTTGGGGAAACCAGTGGAAGGAAAACAACACTAGATCAGTCCAGTCATGGGCATGTACTCAAGAGCCTGGTAGAGAAGAGGGCATGAAATCCAGACCACCAGGTTTCCACTGAATGGCAGGAGATGTCCCCCTGGAGAAGACAAATTTTACATGCTTGTAGAAGCAGGAGTGAGAGACAGGCAGGAAACAAAACACACTTGATAATGTTTAAATTGCTGGAGTTTCCAGACATTCCTAGACGTCTGTCCTCCCTGAGAACCCCTGCTGCTCATTAATATGCTGGGAGGCCCACAAAAAACTCTAATCAGTCTACCTTTCCCATTTGGTAAGAGGAAAAGAATGTTTGTTTTTTTTTTTTCTGAACTGAATATCTCTCAACTTCATGATGGCTGTAAGACATAAGCACTACTCTTTAGTTCCTTTTTTTGAAAACAAGAAAAAAGAAGAAAGAAAGAAAGAAAGAAAGAAAGAAAGAAAGAAAGAAAGAAAGAAAGAAAGAGAAGAAAGAAAGCTCAACAGGAATAATATTTTTTAACATTTTCCACACTGACTAAGTGAATTAACAAGAGGAAATTAAATTAGTTTTGTTAAGCTTTTACCGTAAATAATAATCAGCCCTGGGTGAAGAAGTCCAAAAGCTCTACTGGGCTTCTGGGCTCTTTGCTCCTTCATTTACAGTTCTGCTCTGCCATCAAAAATTTCTCATGTACAAAACTAAGCTTAAGAAGTCCTACAGGTTTGTGAGAAAGCTCAGTAAACTAAGTGCCAACTTAGGCAAGCACAGGGACCAGGATTCCATCCCAGGCACCACATGCTGCACCAGCCCCACCCCCCAGCACACTAAGCTGGCCACAGAGACAGGCGTAATGGTGCACGCCAGTAATCCTAGTGCTGAAAATAGGCTGAAATAGGAGGATCACTATGAGTCCAAGCTGTGTAATGAGATCCTGTACCAAATATATTATTTACATTTTTTTTAAAAAAAACCCACATACATAGAGGATTGTTTTATGTTTGGGAATAGAAATACTTAAAACGCTATTCAACCTGCCATCAATTGTCAATATGGTGTTGACAGTGATTATTAGTATTATGACCACTACCGACCTTCATAAGGGTAGTACCTTCATACAAGCATGTTTGACGTGCTCAGGCCTTAATACTGTGATAGAAGATGAATCAATTGAGCTACCCCTTGCTGCATAAATAGCACCTCTAACAGACCTAAACCTAGCCCCATCTGGCCGCTCCTTTTGCAAAAGCTGCCCATTCTGAGTTAGCAATGCCTTTGTCTTCCTCTTGAAGATAGTGTCCAACGCGCAGTTCTCAGCCCTTCCCATTTCATTTTGTACCCACTTTCAGGGTTATGTCTTCAGCTCCTGAACATCAGTGTTCAAGTCTCTTCAGATGAGTTTCTGAGTCTTCTACCATTGATACCCTAGTTTCCTACCACACTGTAATAAATTACCTCAAAGTTAATAGCTCAAATCAACTGATATTTGTTACCTTATTGACCCTGAGGTCTTAAGGCAAAAGGGGCTGGCAGAGCTGTGTTTTTTTCGTGGACTCCATAGGAGAATCTGCTGCCTGCTTTTCCTGGCTTCGACAGGCTGCTGCTCCCTTGGCTTCTAGCCCCTTCTTTCACCATCAAGGCCAGCCATGTACCATCTCCAGCTCTCTGATGCTCAAAACTCTTCTTGCCACCTTCATCACTTCCTTCTTTTTCCCTCTTATTCTTATGGTTCTTTTGGTCACGCTCAGAAAGTCCAGGAAAATCCTCCATCTGAAGGATTTTACTGGTGAAGTTCTTTGTCTTGTAGACAAAGGTCACATCGTGGACGTCTCTGGAGGGACAGTACCCTGCCTACCACACTGGTTTTGAGGGACATACCATTTCTCAAAGTTTTGCCGCTCAGAGTTCTAACTCTATGTAAAAATATTCAAAACTGTAATTCCTTCTCAATACAAATTCAAAAATCCTTTTCCTTTTCTTTCAGCTGCTCACATCTGACCTTATCCCGAATATCCTGACAAGGAAACACAACAGAAGGGGAGGTTGATAAGAATACATGCACTAGAAAAATGCTTATATTCAAATCCTGACTTGAATATTTGGTCCACCTTTAGCTGCCTCTGCCAACAATGTGATATCTGATCCTCATCTAAATAGAAGTTAGAAATTGTATGTACCTAAGTGATTCCTTTTGGCAACTAATTAACATAACTCTTGAAAAGCGTATGGCATAGTAAGTACGTACTGGGTCTTAACTGTAGACTGAGACCATGGCTTGCTGCAGGTGAGGGTTCTTTGTCGTGTACAGGTCCCTTGTAGGTGAAAAGCTCTCCGCTCCTTGCAGGCACTCAAGGACCAAGATAGAAGAGATGTCACCTTTTCAAATGTTTCTCCCCACAACTGTGAACGAAAAGAGAGCTCAGCAGTCATAGACTGATGACTAAATTATCAGGAAAAAAGCAAAGTACTTCACTGTTACCTAAAAGCCATTATTACAAATTAACAACATGACCCTACCTAGACCAAGTGCAAAAAAGTACACTTAGTGTATCAGAAAAGGGGAAAAAACTGGATAACTTGGCTAATAGCACTAATGACAACTACACTCTTCTGTTTAAACTGAGTCTTTGATAGATGACCTTTGTCCTTGCTTTAAATCTTAGTCTTAGTTTTACTTCAGGCCCCGTTTTTTGTTGTTGTTGTTGTTGTTTTTGTTGTTTTGTTTTGTTTTGTTTTTAATCAGTATGTTCTGGATAAGCCTTTGCTTTGACCGTTATAGCAATCTTACCGGCTTTCTTGTTTTTACTTTCCCGTATGTTTAGTGCATCTTTCCAAGTGATAATGTGGCTCCCATTGCATCACTTCCTCCTCCAAAATCGATTGATCACTGATGGAGTTGAGGCTAATAACTAGAAACTCTGAGTCTGGGACAGGCATATTTAGGTTCAGAAAGATTTGCCATTTTTTATTAGTCCACATTTGCAATACAAAATGCTTACATTCCCTGAGTAAGGATGGTCCACAGTTTAACTCCTCTTTTCATCCACCTTCCCTCCCCTTTCTCCCCCTACCTCCATCTCATGATCTCCTCCCCATTTGAAAAAAAGATCAGTCTCTCACTCCCTATTATTTCCTTTTATTTGGCTCCTGACAAGTTAGACTGCTTATACAAGACAAACCAGGTTATAGTTAAGCTTGTGTGTCTGATTCACTGCCGCCTCATGTTATGTTATTAATAAGATGTGTGAAATATCTTGGAAAGATTACTGAAATCCCTAAACCTTCACGAGGTTTTGAGAATCAAGAAAGATAGTGTTTGCCAGCTATACATTTACTCACTATAAAACCTGATCTTAAACTCATCTGATATAGTTCTAATAGTCTCAGCTGTCTAAGAAGCAAAGTTCCTACCAGGACAGACAACCTTTTGTAACCTGAGGTCACCTTAATTTCTTATCCCTTTCTTCCCCATCAGCTGTGTATCAGATTGAGCACCACACCCTTCCTCAGCATGGGCCTAAGCTGTCCTATTTTTATTCTGTTTCACAGATGGATCCTAAAGACTGAAATCCCTGTCTCACATGAAGCCTGTAGATAGTCTGCCACTGAGACACCTGACGCCTTTCTCCACCCCATCTTCAGCGATGACCTAACCTCGATGAACCCCTTTCTTCTCTCTTGAACAAATTCACTGCATCTGTTATACCTTGTTCTTCATATTGCATGTTTTCTTTAATATCTGCACCCTTACCTGATTCTAAGGCCATTGATCCAACTCATGACATATGGACTGAATCGCTCCTGTGTATCCCGAACAGGGCTAAGAACTACAGACTTGTTAATTAGTAAAACAGATGTGTACCCAGTTGGTGGGGGCAGTGCCTTTTCTGTGGTACCTTTCATGGGCGTGTTTGTGGAACTGAATTCTTTTCTTACATGAAGCAGACTGAGGAATCGTTACACCACTCTTGACTCCCCTCTGAATTCTCTCAGTTTCCACGTATCTTGTTTAAATTGCTTCAGCCAGTTGCAAACATGAAGCTCTAATAAAAGCATTGTGACTGCTAAGGACCATGAAGGGATTAGCTCAAGTTTTCTACAGTAACACTCCTCTTTATATGTCCCAGAATCAAGCTTTGCTTGGTGAACAGCAGGGCTATATTGTGTCTGTGTTTTGCTATATGTTAAAATATATGTTGGGGAAGGACCGGATTCTCAGCCTGTACAACTATAAACATTTTCTCCAAATTGCCTACAATGTGATCCACCCTACAAAAAAAATACACACAACAAAGCTTTGAAGCAAGGTATTTTCCCAACTTGAAATGGAATAAAATATAAACCACCAAGCAACATTCCAGCACTTTTTTTTTTTTTTAATTAGCCAATGAAATATGCCAAGAAAATGTATTCTCCAGTCCCAAGCCATGTCTTCCCTGTGAAGCCTTATCTGCTCACCTTGCTGTTCCGGCAAGAAAATGTGACTTGAACATTTGCATTCCCCTGAGGAGAAACAGTCAAGATGTGGAGGAAGGGCTCCATCTCTGACAGGCGTAGCTTACTCTGATGCCTTCTTTCCTACAGGAGCTACCCCGTAGCCACGTGGTGCAGTGCTTCTGAACCTTAATTACCTCACAAAAACAGAGACCATTGTGTAAATTTCATGAGGTGATTTGGAAGATTAGCAAGACGGTGAATATTGGGTGCTTAGCAGGCATGTGACATTTAGAATCACCAGGTTTATGGCAGTTATGAGCTCCTGTAGCTGCTCTACATCAGCCTTCTTAGCTAGACCATAAGCCCCTTGAGAACAGTGACAGCTTTTTGAGAATGGTGATTATCTCGGTCACTGCCTAGTGCAGTGCTCAGAAAATATTTGTTTACTGGATAATTTATAAACTCTGGCTGTTTGCGCATCATGCAGGCTTTCTTTGACATCCATTATCTACCTGCCAGTGAGTTCTTCTGATTGCACTGCCTGTCACTTCTCATTGAGTGGTGACCTGAAGCTGGAATCTAGGAAGTAGATTGTTATTTGAAGCAGCATTAGAGGATTAAAAATTTACATATGGCAAATGAAATATGAATTCAGGATCCTGTGCTAAAGAAACATTTGTATATTCAACTTGCAGGCAATGACGTCAAATCAAACCAAAATTCAGCAATAGCTTAAAATTAAAACGTAGGTATCTCTTTGCTTGAGATTTTCTTTGCATGTGGGAGTGTA
>PVJA010014030.1:0-14052 GCA_004027025.1 Myocastor coypus
GATTTTTCTCAACTGCCTGATCTCACTTGTTAGGTAATAAGAGAGACAGATTTTTCACTTTTTCTAAGACCAGTATTCAAGGTGTAGTGATGGCTGAGAGCTAGCAAAAAAAGAACCACCTAAATTTTTGATAGATTCGTTTCCCGAGTCTATCCTCTTAATGGCTTTCTGTCTTGATTTCTAGTAGCACTTTCTCCATTAAAATAGTGGTGCCAAATCAGATAGGATGATTTTAAGATTCAAACCATGTGATTCTCATGTGTTTCCCATTAGGAAAAAAATAAACATGACTTGACTCATCACCAAGGCTGGGCTTATGAGTGAGATCTCCCAGGGCCCTGCCAGAAACTCGTTTGACTCAGCACCCAGAAAGACCCAACTTGTGAGTGAAACTGCCTGAGATCTGGAGAAGCTCATTAGACCAGCATCCAGGCCCAGCCTGTGAGTGGGAACCCCCAGGGCCCACCAGAAACTCACTGGACCCAGCACCCAGGTCCAGCACATGGGTGGAACTTCATCAATCAGACACACCTGGTGTGAAATCCTATTGCAGAACTCCCTAGAGGCTACATGCAAGACTCACTCAGCTGATCCAGGAGCAGAACATCTTGCCAGACAGGCTTATCAGGTTCATCTCCAAGGGCTGCAACAGGAAGAAGTGAGGTGCAGCAGCCAGACTCAAGCCACATCCGCCTGGATAAGTTTGAACTTGTTAGATCCAGAACTGGTGCTAGGTTAGAGCTCTACCAAAGCTCTACACCATAGGTCAGAAGACAATGCTATACAAAATGACAACAAGAAGGAGTAAAATGCAGTCTCAGGACCCAAAAGAAATGCAGAAGACAACAGCATAGGAGAAACTGGAAATCACACACCTGAAATCTCTGAAATAATAGCATCTGAAGTAAAGAAACAACTGTAGAAAGGTATAGAGGAAATCATAGCAGAAATAATTTCTGAAGTAAAGAATGAAATCATAACTATAATGAAAGAAGCACTGTTTCTAGAGAAGACAGTGATTAAAAAAAGAAAATAGAAAAATGATGGAATCCTTGAATTAGCAGTATAGGAAAGAAATAGAATGCAGGAAGTAGTTGCTATATAGGAAAGTAATACCTCATTGAAGCTGGTCAAACCATTTGAATGAAAGTGAAAATAGACTTTCAGACCTTGAAGACACCATTGCAGCTAGTGAAAAGGTAAGAAAAGATCTATTAAAACAACTAGGATGCAGCAAAAATATAATTCAAAATCTGCAAGTTGATGCAAGGATGAACAAAAAGAGATTAATAAGCATCAATGAAAAAAGAGTCAATACAAATGATATAAAAAGAATATGGACAGAAATAACAGCAGAAAACTTCCCAACTATGGGGAAACAATCTGACATTCAGTTAACCAAAGCATATGGAACTCCAAATAACATCAACCCAATTAAACACATACCCAGACATATAATAATCAAGATCCCAGAAATCCAGCACAGGAGCAGTATACTAAAAGTCACTACAAAAAAAGCAACAGATCACATTTAAAGGAAAACTCATCAGAATAATAGCAGATTTCTCCAAACAACCCATCAAGTCAAGAAGAGTATGGGTAAAGTACTACAAGTCATGCAAGGAAACAAATTCCAACCCAGACTACTACACCCTGAAAAACTCCCTTTCAAGTATGATGGAGAAGTGAAATACTTCCATGACAAAGAACAACTAAAGAATTTTATGATGACAAAACCAACCCTACATAGACTACTAAAAGATATTTTAGAAAGTGATCAAAATGACCATAACGCAATGAAGGAGAACGGAAAGAACCCACCAAATAGTACAAACAATTAAACACAGGAGAAAAAGAGGCATACAAAAGCAGTCTTTCAGCTATCCTTTTGTTTATAGCATAAAAATATGTCCATCAGCATATTCTACAAATGGACTTCTCCTGCACCCTATGGGTCACGATTCTACAGGGTGGATATCAAGGAAATAGCAATAACTCAGTCCCACAAGTGACACCTGAACACCAGTAAGCAACATGGACACAGTCCACATCCACCACATACTAGAACTTTGTGCAATATTCTATCCCCAAACTGTTAGAAGTGTTGGTCACATGTTTGCTATTCTAGTATTTATGTTATGTTTTATTCTTAGTAATACTTTACTGTCATGAAAACTTCCTCTTAGTTGATATTTTTGTATATATTAACCTATTCAAATACTGTGTGAGTACTCTGAATTGATCACAGATTGGTACACAACAGTCTGATCTGTTAGTTGGGCTCACGATTTAATTTTCATTTTGGAATATTGTTTTTGAACTATTTAATTTATGATTAATTAATATTTAATTAATTTTCTGAATATTGTTTAATTATAATTTTTGTTTTGTGATTTATATGGTATCTTTGACTTACTATCTACTTATAAGACATGGTATGATATTTCTCCTAGTAGTAGGAGAAAAAAGTACATCTCCACTTTCTATTGATTTTATATTAGTTTTTCCTTGTCTTTTACACACATACACACACATGCACACACACACACGCGCACACACACACACACACACACACACACACACACATGAAAAAAATGTGTATAAAACCTGACATCAGACTGGTAACTGTTTTGTATAAATCTTCAATGACCTTTTAAATGGCTTCATTTAATATAATTATATTTTACATAGTCCTGCATAACTACCATTTTGAGAGCTCCTTATTCTTTATCCAGGACAACTTCTCTTGCCTTCTGGGTTATGGGCTTTGTTATTTTCTATATGCTACATCTGCAGATATTAGAATATTTCAATAAAATATTTTATTTTTAGTTTTCAAATCTATGTTTCCTAAGTTAAAGTTCAATGAGCACAAATGTTTTTTTTTTCTTTTAGTCCTCTGAATTAATTAGCCTAGTTTCTTACCCACTTGCTCTTTTTTTTTTCTAATGTGGAATAAGATGCTATTTAATTTTGCTCCTCCATAGCTAATATTTTTATGTATATGCTTTAATGGTTTTTTCTTTACAATTAGTTGTGGTTTTTTCGGGGGTTTTTATTTTTGTTTTTGTTTTTGTCTTTTTGAGACAGGATCTCACTGTGCAGTTCAGGCTGACCTTTAGGTCACTTTTGTAGGCCAGGATGGCTCCAGCTCGCACCGATCCTTCTGCCTCAGCCTCCCGAGTGCTGGGATTACAGGCGTGTGCCACCACGTCCGGCTACAATTGGTTTTGGACAATTTCATTTTTGTGTATCTTGGTATGACTTTATTCATATTTCTTGTGCAAAAGGTTCATTTTTCCTGGAAATGTGCTATAATTTCAACTAAATTCAGAAATTTTAAATCCTTAAATATTTATTGTTTATCCCTTTCTACTTTGAGAATTCTAATTATATGAATATAAGTTTCTTGATTGGGGCACAGAGTGAAATAAAAAAAAAATAGACATAATATATATTAGTTTACTTTTGCAATTCTCCATAAATGCATTTGTAAAACAAAGTTGTTACTTTAGCACTGTGTTTCAATTTATTAATCAGGCTCCTATATAACCCTTTTCCACTCTGAGAAGGTATGCAAAAATCAATGTGTTTTAATATACTGTACATAAACTATACATAAAATGACCCTTCATTGAACTTTCTAGATTTCCTAAATTTAAAAGAAAAAAAATGAACATTTTGGGACTAGGGAGATAACTCAGTAGAATAAGCAGTTGCTTGACAAGCACAGGGTCCTGAGTTCAATCCCCGGTATCACAAAAAAAAAAAAAAAAAAAAAAAAAAAAAAAAAAAAAAAAAAAAAAAAAAAAAAAAAAAAAAAAAAAAAATATATATATATATATATATATATAGAGAGAGAGAGAGAGAGAGAGAGAGAGAGAGAGAGTTCCGTGTCTTCAGGAGAGAAAACCTTTGGCTGAAAGCTTTCTGCCCCCTCTGGAGCGCCACTTGACATTATACTTCTGTGCCTATCTAATATTCAGGGTACCAGCAGCAATGTGGGTTTCACATTCCATTCTTGCAATATTAGAGTTTTCAACACATCTCTGTTTCCCTCCATTTTCAAGAAACTCAAGTTGTACTTTACAAACTGTTTCTCCCATAGATCATTTTAATTTAATTTAAATTAAGCAAATGCTCACTTGAGCAGCTAAAGCTCTCTTAAGGACACTTAAATTAACGATAATTATTTAAACATCATATACTCCTATGTAGCTCTCCTGATTTATTCTCCAATCAACATAATTCAAAATTATATCCAAAGAGGGTTAATTCACATCTAGTAAAGCAAAAAAAAAAAAAAAAGCATGTATTTTTAGGATTATTATTTTAAAGGAAAATTAAATTATTGAAAATGACTTCTGAATTCATTATTCTCTGTTAAGTGGTGACAAGGTAGTCTATCCAGCCTCAGATAAAGACTTTTACAAAAGACCTTTGACAAAACAAAAAAAATTAGGACATAAAACCTTTGACAAAGCTTTATTGATGTGGCACTCCAAGTTTTTGGGTTTGTTTTTGAACTCCATCTTCACATGTTTGAATTTCTATAGACAAGAACCATAATCTATAGATAAGAGCTATGAATATTAAATAACATCTCATCAGCTATAAATGCATTCCATAAATTATAGAATGGCACAGTAATCAGATTAATATTTAAAAATAAGATCAACAAATCATGATCCCCTCAAATTTCCATTAGCCAATCAGCATCTTACATTAGTGTGATCCACTTATCTTTGATATTAATTAGAACTTGATCTTGAACAATAACTTATCTTCGTGGCCATGTGTACTACACAAAAAAAAGTTCTCCACAAGTACTCACTGAATTGAAAGAAAAATTGAAATGTTATTTATTCTTAGTGCTTCAGAGACACCCAGACTAATAGGTTAAAGAAAAATTCCATACACCTACCTCAGTGACATCAACACAGCACTACCAATTTTCACTCTAAACTGCAACTGGTCAGAGTACAGACTACTGATGGGAATTTGAGGTAGCACATAAGAAAGAAGATATAGGAGAACTAAATTAATCTCAAAGTTTCAAATGAGTAACAAGGTCAGTATACACAGTATAGGTGAAAGTCACTGAGGCAATCTGGGCAACAGAAGTCCGGCAATTGAGACCCAGAAAGCCAGCTGACACCAAGAAGCATATAAGAACAATAAATGATAGATGATAGAAAGATAAAAAGACAGACAGATAATAGGTAGGTAGATAGATGATAGATAGATAGATAGATAGATAGATAGATAGATAGATAAATGATTATGATGATGATTAAGATAGATAGATAGATAGATAGTAGATAGACAGACAGACAGATGTAAAAGCCACCATTTCAATCAAGCAATGGTTCTATCATAAATTTCATGAATCAGCAGAAGGCAGTGTACCACCTAATGTTTGCAGCAAATCTGAAGTGGTGATTAGGAAATAAGCAGCTAAGAGCAAAAGAATTTGAGATCCTTCTTATAAACTTTAGACAATGTGCAGGAAATGGAAACATCATTTCTTCTGCAGATATCCTAGCTCACGCTGTAAAAAAAATAATAGGGAGAAAGCTCAGGGGCATAAGTGCCTGTCTGGCAAGCACAAGGTCCTGAGTTCAATTCCTGATACTTCCAAATGAATGAATGAATGAATGAATGAATGAATGAATGAATGAATGAATGAATGACTAGCATCAGAGCATCATCCCAGGCACAAAATGAGAAAGTGAATTTCCTATTCACTTACATGGTTTAGCCAAGGGGTAACTCAAGTCCATGCTTTCTCCCAAAGTCCTGTGGTCTACAGCAGTTATTCCTGTAAAATGCTTACATTAAAACACCTACTCAGCTAGGGCCAAAATATTGGTTATCCTTGTAGCCCTTTTCAGGACATAAAACAGTGGTTCTCAATCTTTCTAATGCTGTGACCCCACAACAGTTCCTCATGTTGCGGTGACCTCAAACCAAAAATAATTTTGGTGGCCAGTTCAAAACTGTAATTCCAAATAAATAATGTTTTCCAATGGCTTTAGGTGACCCCTGTGTTTTAGTCATTAGGCCCCTGCTGGGGTCTCACCCCACAGGTTGAAAACCGCTGACATAAAAGAACCTGTACTGTAACATCCTATGACTCAGCAGTGTCCCAAATTTTCTGTGCAAGGAGATTATGGAGCTACAGAGGAAAGTGATCAACAATGTATAGTGTGCCTAAGGAAAGTCACCTAGAGAGAAAACATTCTCTCAGGCTTTACCAGAGAGCAATCTGATCAAGCAATGGCTGTAACTCATCCAGATGGCTGACACTGTCAAAAAAAAAAAAAAAAAACCTACAAACACCTGTACATGGCTTCAAGGTAAATCCTGAGGGAATTTGGCTGACCTTGTCAGATAAAAAAAAGTACATTTTTGTTACATAGCTCTTGCTTTACCTTGGCCTTAACCACCCAGCAGAAAAGTTTAATCACGAGGCATAAAACATAAAACTAGATTAGTGTGCTGAGCTGTAAAAGGCTCAAGTCAACAGCTTCTGACATTTGTTTGTTTGTTTGTTTGTTTATTGTCTTTTGGAGACAGGGTCTCACTGCACAGTTGAGGCTGGCCTTGAGCTCACTTTTGTAGCCCAGGCTGGTCTCGAACTCGCACTGATCCTCCTGCCTCAGCCTCCCAAGTGCTGGGATTACAGACGTGTTGTGCTGATAACCCACTACTATTATGGACTATTGGGCTATATATACATTTACTTTCTCTTAGCTCAATGAGAAGAAAGATTTGTACTAGTAGCATTTATACAAGATACCAAGTCTGCATCATATACTCTGAGCAAAATATGCAATGTACAACACGCAATGTATTAATTATTTTAACTGTCCCACTAACCTGCTGTGAAACTCTCACTGCCATTTCTTTCCATTAAAAATAGGAAAACAAAAAGCCTGCCCAGAATTTGCACATTGTCATCAGGCAGTAATCCTTATTAAAATGCAATGTTTCCTAAAAAGGGTAAAATATTAACCTACCAGATGGTTAATCAGACTGTGGTACATCCATTCCAAGGCAAGCTGCTCAGCAATAAAAAGGCTTGAAGAATTATCATGCACAACTTAAATGCAGCTCTGAAGAATAGGCTGAGTGGGGGGGGGGGAATAAGTCCAAAGATTACACAGTGTGTGGGTCGGGTTATATAACATTTTTGAAATGACAAAACTACAGGCATGAAGAACAGATTGGTGGTAATGGTTAGAGATAAGAAGAACTGACCATGCCTGCATAAGAGAAGCACAGTGGGTCTATGTATTCAGAGAAGGGCTTTGCATCTTGACTATAACAACATCACATATCTATGTATGCAATAACGTGTCACTAAACCAAATATTACTCACACATTACACACACACACACGCACAAATAAAACTGAGGAAATCTCAACAAGAACACTTTCATGCAATCTTTAAAGCTTGCATCGGTTCTTATCTTCCCTTTCATATGATAAATTTACAAAACACTATCATAGTGAAAAAGAGGGTAAAGAAGCCCCAGAACCTTTCTGTGTTAGTCTTCATAACTTCATGTGAATGTACAAGTATCTCCAAATAAAACATTTAAGTTTAAAAATATTGGTGCATTAGTATGATTTTTACATATCAGATATACCAGCGCTTACCTGAAGGTGAAGTTGTGGGGCACAAATAAGCCTACTAAATATTCAGAGACCATGTAGTCTAACAAAATGGGTTCCAGAATTAGAAAGCCTCCACTCAATATCAGATCTGCCACTGTTAGCAAATTATATGGTGTCTCAAGACCTCTGTTTTCTTATCTTTAAAACAAATAGTAAAACCTGCCTTGCAGCTTTATTATAAAATATAAATTAAATTACCAGGATCTGGGGCCTTGGTTGGCATTCTGTTAATGAGATTCTTAAAAATGTAAGCAATAAAAAGGTAAATCATTGGTGCTTCCCTAGGAAAAAGCACTACTGGGCTACACTGGAAGAGACTCAAGAAAGCCTAAGGCGGGCTGTTGACCAAAAGATGCTGTGCTACTGTGGAAACTAAATCATTTGCAACAACTACATCGTTATCCCTTCCGGGATGTTTTTCCCCAAATAGTTCCTCATCTATCTTCCTCACTTCATCCAGGTCTCCACCCAAAACAAATGTCAGTCTATGCAGAGGCTCGACCTGGCTAAATCAAATAGCTTCTCTGCTGTCTAGATCCAGGCTCTCTGGCTCTCGGTCTCCATCTGTATCTCTGCCTCTAGCTCTGGCTCCAACTGGAACACAAACTACCTAAGAGCATAAGCATAATTTCATGACAGCGTTTCTCCACTCCGTGGAAAGTTTTGTGCTTAACAAAACTTTTGATTAACAAAGTCTCACTTACTGAAGCCTAATAATACTTCAGGTATCCATTTACTCAGTATGTAATGAAGTAGAGAATCCAATAAAATGAAGGGAAAGTGACAGTTGCTGCCCTCTAAAACAAAATAATTTTGAGGTCATCTTTTTCCCCTACCCCCATTTCACTTATTCATTCGACATATTATCTCCTTTCTGGAAGGCTTGGGACGTGAGACGCCTATGACAAACATTTTCAGAGTTTCAAGTTGTCTCTTCTGAAATTAGCTTTGATCACCAGTGGATTCTAGGTTGTCACTGCCCGTCTCAGCTCTGAACAAAAGCAAACAAACAAGTCAAACACTTGTGTGAAATTATAAAGCAGGCCGGGCATCATGGTGTGCAGCTATAACCCTAGCTCAGGGGAGGCTGAGGCAGGAGAGTTGCAAGGCCAGGGCCATTCTGGGCAGCTTACTGAGACCCTCGCACAAAGTAAAAATTAAAAGAAATTCAGAAGCCGGGTGTGGTGGCGCACGCCTGTAATCCCAGCACTTGGGAGGCTGAGGCAGGTGGATCGGTGCAAGTTCGAGACCAACCTGGGCTACAAAAGTGAGCTCAAGGTCAGCCTGAACTGCATAACGAGACCCTGTCTCAAAAAGACAAAAAATAAATAAATAAATAAAAAATAAAAGAAATTCAGAGGGCTGGGGAGTTTATCTCAGTGGTAGATCATCCCTGGCTTTAATTCCAGTACCACAAAAAGTCCTGCCACGGGAATTATTCCATTTCCTCCTCACTGTGCCATCTTACGATATGACAATTATTCCCTGGCTGCCTAAGTAAAGGGATTTGATCGAGGACTGATCCTGAAAGTCATTAGAAGCTCCAAAACTTTCCATAGTTTAATGCCCGGTGAGTTGTATCATCTTTCAAAGTATATCAACAAAGGGGGCGCTGGCCAGATAGCTCAGCGGACTAAAGCACTTAGGCAGATCTCGGAGGCTGGAGTTCAGTTCTTGCATGCCACGCCGGCCCAGCCCGAGGGTGCACTGAGACAATTGAGACTGGGCAGGGTTGGGCACACCTGTAATCCCAGCACTTGGGAGGCTAAATACAGAAGAATCACTACATAGTGAGACCCTGTAGACCTGGTCCTAAATGAAGAAACAGAAAAGGAAAAACAAGTAATGTCATTCTCTGTTTTATATGCTGCAGATGCTTTTTCTGGATCTTTTCCATTTAAGCTGATCCCCCTACAGCAGAAGTGTTCTGACTGAAAGTGAGTTTTTCCAAGTACTGTGAGACAAAGATGTATGAAATTTCAAGGCTAACTTCTGATTAACTTCCATTCTGCTGATTTGCAACAATCACCACATTTATCTAGGAGGAGATTAGATGCCTCCCTCTTACTGTTACTTTATAACTGCAGCCTACCTTGCAAAATTCCAAATTAAACTCTCAGCTCGAGTGAAACATTGTACCACGAACTCCAGAAAAGCAGCGCGGTTCCATTTCCCACAGTAAAACATTAGAGAAGTAACATCAGGTTGTTACCTATAGCAAATTCAAGAAGCAACTTTCGGTGCAATTAATCCTGCCAATACAAATCTTAGATGCTAACTAAACTTCTTAATAAGACAAGGCAGCTTGCACTAAAACAATATCCTAAACTAGTGGGAAACAAATGTAGGCATTCACAGGGGGTCAATGGTATACCTTAGCATTTGTTGTTAACTACTTTAACAAAAGGTTTTAAATAAATTTACAGTGAGTAGGGGCTTAAGGAGTTAATAAACTTTTTGTTGTGCATTGCTGATTAAAGCTTGGCATGTTAAGGAAACAGCAAATCTTATGGTGAAAGCTATTAAATGTGCTCTGGTTGTAAAATCCATTTCTGACAGTACTGTATTCTTGGGAGCATTAAAATGATGAATTGTGAGAATCCCACAATGAGAGCTAGAGTTTTTAATATCAGAGTTGTTATACAAATTGCTATATCCCAGCAAACTGGTCTCTAAATGTTAAACAATGAATTTATTTCATCAGTGTCACAAACAACCCAGGAGAAGAGGGACACAGAAGGACCCTCAGCTAGTCCCCCAGCTGAATGAGGACATCCTACTCTTGTTGGTAGTGTTGGCAGTTAACTTTTAGCAAACTCAGAAGTGAGGACTGAGTCTGTGTAGCTTACATGGCACTCAGTAAATTAAGTGTGGACCTTAAAAAATATTTCTGATGCTTCCTTTCTTTAGTTTAAGTTTGTAATTACTAGGCAAACATTCTACCAGAAGAGAACAAGAGCCACTTACTACATTTCTGCTTTCATCTAAAAGCTTTCTAAAGAACCTTCTATCATTCATTAATTCAATCTACTGAATAAAAAATATTACAGGATTTCACTTGATCTCCGGTCTTACCTCTACAGTTTACCCACTCTATAACCATAACTCAGTTCACTTATGTTCTCCATGTGTTGAGTTCCTCATCTGTAAACATGGCAGGAACAGTATCTACCCATAAGGTAGCTTTAAGAATTAAATGGAATAATATGAAGTACTTGGAATGGTCTTGGGTGTAAAATAGTGCCTAGTAAGCTTTCTTTGTTGTTACTATTTCCCTGGCCCTTCACTAAGGGCTAGACTGTTATAGCATTTAATTTTTTATGAAAGATACCAAGAAGGGGAATAGCTGGATCAAATGGAACCTCTACTCCTGGTTTTCTGAGGCACTTCCATAGTGATTTCCACAATGTTTACATCAGTCTAAAATTCCACCAACCGTGCATAATCCCACATCCACACCACCATTTGTTATTGGCAGATTTCTTGATAGTGGCTAGCCTTTCTGGAGTGAGAGGAAATTTCTGTGTTGTTTAATGTGCATCTTTCAAAAAATCAGTGATGTTAAACATATGTATGTGTGTGTGTGTGTGTGTGTGTGTATATATATATATATATATATATATATATATATATATATATATATATGCCATCTGCATCTCTTCTTCTGAGAAATACGTATGCATCACAGAATGCCCATTTTGGGGGTTCAGTCTTTCAATTTGGAGAGAATATGACTTTTTCCATCCTTTATGTATTGTAGATATTAGTCCTCTATCTAAAGAACAACTGGCTAAAATGTTTCCCCATTCAGTGGGTTGTCTTTTCATCTTGTCAGTGATTTCTTTTTTCTTTTGCTGTGTAAAAGCTTTTCAATAAGATGAGATCTCAGTTGTTGACTCTTTGTGGCATTTCCCATGCAGTTAAGGATTTTATTCATAAAGTCTTTGCCTACATCTGTATCTTCAAATATTCCACCTATTTTACCTTCTACTACATTTAGTGCTTCTGTTTTAATATTTAGATCTAAATTACAAGCATCATACCACAGTGCTATACACATGCCCATGCTTACAGCAGCACAATTTGTAAAGCTAAATCTTGGAAACAGCCCAAATGCCCTTTGAGTAATTAA
The DNA here is from genome assembly GCA_004027025.1 of Myocastor coypus. Classification (NCBI taxonomy): domain Eukaryota; kingdom Metazoa; phylum Chordata; class Mammalia; order Rodentia; family Myocastoridae; genus Myocastor; species Myocastor coypus. Next base: position 11,817 of record PVJA010014030.1, read on the forward strand.
TAGATTTTTTTAAAATGTGCTTCTTCTTGTAATGCAATGAAATATTACTCAGCTATAAAGAAGAATGAAGTTGATACATTGATAGTTAAATGGATGAATCTTGAGACCACATTCTTTAAGTGATACAAATCAGACAAACATGTAAAGATTGTACGACTCTCTGGTGTGAAAAACTGAAAGCATACATAAGAACCAAAATACACAACAGGTATTGCAAACAGGAACACAGTGTTCAAACGGAAAGGAGGTCTAGGGGATGAAAGAAAAGAAAAATGAGTAAAGAAGGATAAAATAGAAAGAAAACTTTGTAAATAAAGGGGAGAAAAAGATGAGCAAGGAAAAAGGTAATGGGGGAAAAGGAAGAAAAACGATAAATTGTGTAAAAAAAAAAAAAGAAGATATGTACAGGTACAAATACCCTACAATGAAAGTGATCATTACTTATATCTAAATGATACTAATAAAGTCAATAATGATAACAATTAATTCATTAATTAACTAGTAGAATACTGCAGCAACCAGTAGCAGAAAAGATACTTGACCACTTAAAATTTTCAGCTATTAATTATACACATATTTAACTACTAACTGAAATAACGATCTATGATAGGAAATACAGTTCTCCCTGGCTATTTCAGGGTTTGACTCTCATAGGCTCACTATTTCACAGGTTCTCAAAAACCATTAATCTAAATTATTTATCTCAGATTGTTCATCATATCTCGGAATTTTGCAATATCATGCAGTATAAGTATGTTGTTAAAATTATATAGGTTTACAAGTTTAGGAAATGATTAAGATTGCTAGAAGTGTTTCTCAAAGTGTGGGAAAGAATCATAAGAGTGTAAGAAAGGTTTATAAAGCCTTAAAATACATATAAATACTGACATAAATACAACATCGCTGCTTTGCTAACTTTCACTTATCGTGGTGGTGTCTGGAATGTAATCTCAGAGGTAAATGAAGGAGGACTGTAACAGAATTTATAAGAATGTGTGATATCAGAGTCTGACCCAGACACAACAGGCCCCAGAAGTTGTCCCTTGAGAAAACAGTTCACCTGGTGAACCTGAAGTGTGAGTGGGAGTCAACTCAATTTTGAAAAGCAGAGAGCCTTCTAGGGTGAGTACAGGCATGTGAAGAGACTGACATAAAAAAAGCTTCAGCATTAATAAATAAGATGCATCATTTTGTAACAAAAAAATACTCATTAAGTTCAATAAAAATAAAAAGTTGTTAAGAAAATAAACATAACCATGGTATACTGCCTGATCAGTTGCAAATAATATTTACAGTTAAAATAATGTCAACACTGAATAAATGTCAAGACCAGACTCAGATACATGGTGAGTTCAAGGCCAGCCTAAAAGACATAAGGAGACCTATCTGAAAGAGAGATGAGAGAGACAGAGAGAAATTACTTAAGATAATTTCATCAAAATTATGGAGATCACTGGGTCATTTTCCACAACTGACCTGATAAGGAACTTCTAAGCTCCATGTTGGAGTAAAAGCAGTATGGTCATTCCTAAACTTGACAATTTAGCAACCACTCAATTCTACGTAAGACAGATCAGTGTGATATGTCCAAACGCCATGGAAGACTTCCAAGGCTATGACTGTTCAGAATCAAAAGATTCCCGCAAATGATCAACCATGTGAGATAGCCTGGCACTAGAACTCCAAAAAAATCTGTTGACTTGCCAGACATGGTAATATCAGCACTCAGGAGGCTGACACAGGAGGATGGGCGTGAGTTCAGGTCCAGCCTGAAATATATAGGTAGACACCGTCTCAAAAAAACAAAACAAAACAAAAAATTCTGCTAACTTGTCTTTTAGTTTATTGCTTACAAAATAATTGTTTCATATTTGGGCATAAAGATATTAAGTTTCTGGAGAATATGTTTAATTACTTCAAAGTAATCGTGATACTAAATGTGATGTTTAAGTCATTAAAAATTTACTAAAGAGCCAAATTGATCTTCTACAATAAAACCAAAGCTCTAAGAACAGTACAAATATTATTAAGAATCCCTAGAACATTCATAATTTCTCTTCTAGTGATACCACTTGTAACAGTCTCATATCAAAGATGATTTTAAATAACTTTTAAGATGTATTTACAAAATATGTTTACTGTATAAAATATGCAAATATTAGCCGGGTGTGGTGGCACATGCCTGTAATCCCAGCACTCAGGAGGCTGAGGCAGGAGGATCGGTGCGAGTTCGAGA